>JAULBS010087585.1:0-33505 GCA_032355785.1 Symmetromphalus regularis | reverse complement strand
GAGGGGGAGGGAGGGAGGGATAGAGGGAGGGAGGGTTTAGGGAGAAAAATAGATAGGTAGAGATTTTTAATTGCCAGCTAGTAGATGTAACTACATCTTATAGTCTACAGAAGAAACACTTTGCAGCCATATAAGCTACTCTTTCTGATCAACAGCAAGGAATTTCATACATTGTGTGCTTTCCCTTAGACAGGACAGAACACACTATAGCTTTTGTTAAACAAGTTGTGGATCACTAGTTGGTGCAAAAAAATCCCAATGTGCTTGAATGGGTTTGATCCGATGACCCATAGGATCTCAGAAGAATGCTCTACCTCTGATGCAAGTCCCTCTCTCCCTCTGTACCTAGAGACAAGCAGCTGTTTTTTTTCACAACGGATCACAAATGTCAAACTATTTTAAAGTTCTGCTCTAGGTTAAACTATTAATCTATGCATTTTTCAAAACATAAATAATTTTAAAAAAAAATATATTAAATTTTTAATGAAGCAATTTAAAAAAAAAAAAAATTGCTTATTATAGCCTACCTGGTCCTTGTCCATCAACTCCAAATACATTTTGTTGATGAACTCTCTTCTGTCGAAGAATGATAACAGCAATCACAATGGCAATGATTACGACTGCAACACCAACGCAGATGCCGATGTACACCTTGATGTTCTTCTCCTCATCATCAGCACGACTTGCTAGAAAAATAAAAAACTTAAAATTTAATTGAATTCAGAAAATTAACAAATCTTTGTCATGTAATATGTATGATAATATTTATATAGTGTACAATTAATTAAAAGTACTCAATATCTTTATGATTCAAAATGATAAACAGTTATGAATAAAGTCAAATGGATGGAAAATAGAAAAGACAGAAAGTGAACAGAAATCCGCAAATTAACATGTTTTTATTATTTAATTTGTAATTGAACTATACACTAATTATATACCATGTACTGCATAATAGTACTATTTTTGGTGTTTTTTGTTTTGTTTAATGTCACCACTAGAACACATTGATTTACTAAATGGATGTCAAACAATGTTAATTTCAACTATAATAATGAATATCATGAAATATGCATCAAAAAACTTTAATGTACAATCTGTGACAAAATATGTTTATAACAATCTTATGGATAGCTGAAATTATTAAAGACAGAAAATGTATTTATTATGCATGTTACTTTGTCAAAGGAATGTAACAGACATGCAATTTTTATAAAAATTATATTTATAAACAAACATCTTATACAAATTTTTAAATATAAACCAAAAATACTTTTTATGTATAAAACATTCTTGAATGAGGTGAAAGGAATTTTAATGTTTGGATTATCTCGTAAGGCTAATAAAAGCCGTATTTGATACGGACAATATTAAAACCCATATCTGTTATATTTCAGTATGACCTCTATTTTAGTTGGACAAATATATAAATTGTTTGAAAAAAACAATACTAAAGCTTTTGTTGGTAAGTGAATTGGTATTACAACATGCTTGAAAAATTCTGAAAAGATTGATGATAAAAAAACAACAGTGTAGTTATCACAATGCCCGGCAACAATGTCAGAAAACATTTTAGCCAACACAATCAATAATGTCATGAAACCAATTCCATTTTTACAATAACCCCATTTTATGTGCCATACTTATTTGATTAGAACAACTCCCAAAGGGAAAATAAAAATTCATAATTAAAGAGCTTATTCCAACTCAAAAGATAATTACTAGGGTGACAGTGTTGGACAAGCTTATAATAATGGCAAAAATACTATAATGCCCATAAGTGCAAAATTGCTGGAATTTTGAAAAGGTCAAAACTCAACATGAAACAGAATTACATGTATAGTATCTATAAAGATGTTAAGAAATGCACATGTTGCAAAAAGACAAATCCAATTTGAATTAAATGATTATATTATAGTCAGTTTTAGATAAAAAGAATGTTCAGGGAACAAGAAAAAGATAATTCTTTAAAGCTATCATTTCTTGCCGTCCACCATTTTAGATACTGTATTCTATATGACAGGTCAACAATTCATTTATTTTCATAACTATTAATTTGTTGCATCAGTGTTTTCTTATAGAGACTTTTCGCATTAGTTTTCCATTTTCCACAGATAGAATTAATCATTATAAAATCTGTTTGATGATCATCATTAAATGTCAAATGCTTCGTTAGGTAGAAAGCAAAGTCGCACATTTAAGTCATTTCACTCCGAGATAGATCTAATGTTACATTGTAATCAATTAGTAAACAGTTAAAACTCTGAGTCACTGGATGAAACTTGATAGTGGCATCACACTGAATGAGCTAACCTTAAACAGTGTTAATTATTTATCATCTTGAAAAATAGATTATCCCAATGTTGTGTTAAAAGGAAATGATTCATTTTCCTTACTCTGTGACTCCAGAGTTGTCGGCCCGAATAAATGTGAGAGCCGGAGAGAGGTTCCAAGGTGCAGAATATTCGGTATGTCTCTCTGGGGTTTAATTTCCTGGGTATCAACTGATTTGTGGTATTACTGTATTCCTAATTGCAATGAGTTGTTCTGGTGTGATACTACACATCAGACAATCAACACTTAAGATGGGAGCCAAGCAAGATGTCTAAATTTATTAAAAGTAAAGGCAGAAATTTGCACATGGTTAGCACAATTCTAAATCCAGTTTAAATACAACAAAACAAAGGTGTCAATTTGAAATGCACAAATTCATTGTGATCCACTGGCTTTGAGTGCAGTAGTTACGACTACACAATCTTACGTTACACAAACTGACTTATCACATTTTTTTGTCTTGCTCTATCTATGGAACAGTATAAAATTTAATGGCACATAAAAACCAGTCATCCATATACATGTATATGTTCCTATTTTAATGAGTAACACATGATTGAAATATCAAAGGATTGGGAACATGCAAGTATTCAACTCTGAGATGTTAATAATAAAACAAAAGAACGAGGCATTTTTCCAGACATTCTAGGCCATGCTTAGTTTCATTTTAAACCAACTATTGACACTGTTAACTGCTACTTAATAATATATTTGATTGAATGAACATTCTTTTCCTTTCCAAATAAATTTGAATCAAAATTTAATTTTAAGTATTCTTCAAGTTCTATTTCTAATATAAATCATTGCTTACAAAAATATATAAGAGTTTCTGGTTTTAATTTTTGGTTTAGGGTAGTTACAAATAGAAACTTTGTAAAATTTCCACCAAAAATATAATAAAAGAGGTTTTTGTTTTAATTTTAAAAAAAATTCAAAAGTTTTTAAAACAAAAAATATGATTTAAAAAATTCCATTTCTGAATACTACCATAAGAACTTAGTGCAGGGATATAAATTTAGTAACTGAAGCGAAATCTTCAAAGATGGTAGTCTTTTAGACAAAATAATTTCAAAAAAGAGCTCTTCTTCAACATAAAACAATGTTAATCAGATCGGGGCACGCGGGGAACTGGCAATAAATTGGTGCCTCAAACAGATGCGTCTGCCAAGAAGGGCAATTGACTTTGTGCCTATCTGGCCACAGAGATCCTAGTTGTACTTTTATCTGGGCAGCGTTGTCATGATGTACCTGCAGATATGCGGCAGAGGATATTCTGATGCACTGCAACTGTCTGAGCACGCCCAGTAGACTGACTTATAGTCGTGCATCTGTTCTTTGTTTTCTGTGTTTATGTCACAAAGTAATGCAACTTAATTTTCACACAAACCAGCCCAGGTGGAAATCTAACGTAATCGGCATTCTTCTCTCTCGTTTGAGTGAAACGAACAGTTAAATTGTACGTAAGAAAAGTGTTATCTGTTGCTAAGTGACTTTTTGAAATATTGCTAGAATTTTAAACCAGTTGTATAATGAGTGTAATATATGGGGTTTAATTATTTAGGTTAAAATTGAAGAGTAATTAGTAGCGGATCCAGGGGTATGTGTGTATTTTACCGTATTTTTAACTATTTTTCTCCAGTCCTGTTCACCCATCATATCTGGATCCTCACCCCCCTCCACCCTTCCCTACGTTCATAAATCCTGCTTCCATGCTTGTATAGAGTAGTATAATACATTTGTTCTTTTTACATTTTTTTAGTCTTTAAGTGAACCAAGGAAAGAGAATAAAATTTCAGAAGCAGAAATCTGGAACAGACAAAACAAATCTACCGTCTTTCAAATGCCATCATATTGTTGCTATTTTTGTTTGTTTAATTATCACTAGAGCACACTGATTTATTAACCATTGGCTACTGGATGTAAAAAAAATTGAACATTTTGACTCGTAGTCAAGTGGAGCCAGTCTCCGACTGGGTTTGAACCATGGTCATCAGCTTAAGAGTCCTCCCATTGGCCCACTGAGGATCACCATTGTAATAACCAACATATCAACAAAAGCAGAAGTGCCACAACTAGCAGTCATCAAAGATAGCTTGATAGGGTCAAAGGTTAAAACAGAGGTTTAGGTGTTGACATGTTTGATCTGTCCTCTAATTAGTTTGTTTTGCACTTCTACACCTCTTCTAACTGAAGAGTCAATCAGCTGTTACTTATGGCCCAGGTGCTCTCCCTTTATTGCAGCCATGTTTAATGGCAATAAACAGTGATATGAGAAAATGTGAGCAAGATAAAAGAAGCAATAAAGTAGCCATTAAGAATTAGGGGTCTCTTTTAACAACTTCCATTAGGAATTAATGTTAAAATCTATAATGTGTCAACTTCTATTTGGCTATACTTTCAGTATGGTTTATTGACTTAATAGTGATAAACAATTTCAAGAATGAGTAAGTTTTCAAAAGTTATGAACAAGATACTTGTGTATAATTTCTTAATCTTTGGAAAAACAATGTTTATAATTAATAAAGGTTGACTAATCACTACCATTTAGTGCTTTATTAATGAATAATAACCGTGTCTTTGTTCATGCAATATATTTAATTATTTTTAATCACAAATGTTAGCAAAATAGTTTTAACAAGTATTAGATAATAAATAGCAAGACTTTCATTTGGTCATGCAATATTTAGTTTTTCGTCACCAAGTTTATAAAAATCCACGGGGATAAAAACGCATTCATAATATTAAAACTATACACTTTATTTACGTTTCGACTCCTAGTCAAGTGCAACCAGTCAAGATAGGAAAACAAATACAAGCAAATATTTTCTTATGAATATTAAATTGTTTACTTCACTTTGGTTCATGCAATATTTTGTTTTTCATCACAAATACAAACAAACAAATATTTTTTTACTAATATTAAATCGTTTATTTGATTTTGGTTCATGCAATATTTTGTTTTTCATCACAAATATGAACAAACTGAAATTTTCTTATTAATATTAAACAGTAGACTTCACTTTGGTCATGCAATATTTAGTTTTTCATCATAAATACAAGCAAATATTTTCTTATTAATATTAAAATGTTGAATCCACTTTGGTTTATGCACCATCAAAAATATCAGGAAACTAAATTTGTGTTATCTAATAATGAAAGACATACTTCAATGAGATTAATCAAATGCTTTTTTATTTCACCACAAATATTAACTAGTTAAATATATATTTTTTAATATTTGATAACCAAACATATTACCAGCATAAATATTATTTACATTTTTTGTAGATATTTGATAATAAAATGCATACTTCTCTCCCACAAATATTGTAATTTTGTTTTTTCTGTTACTGAATGCTACACTTTATTCCCATCACAGATATTAGAGAAATATATTATTTTATTTGATAGTAAACATTACACTTGACATCACAAATATTGGTGAAATATAATTTTGTTATCTGATAATGGCTCTGCAAGACATCACTTTGGTTTATGCATATGCTGTTTGTTCTGTACTGACGTTTAATCACTTCTATGTGCTTTATTTACCTGCTATCTGCTATCTAGTAGTCTGACATGCAGTTTGTTGTGGAGCCTACATGCCAACTGCACACCAACATAAAGATAGCACTTCTCGTTCACAGACACATTCAAGGATAATGATATTTTTTTCTTCCATGTTGTATTAAATGAAGAGATAAAAATACAGTACATGGCAAGTTTCTTTATGGATGACAACTTTGGGGATTCTAAAGGGTTTTGTTTTTTTGTTTTTTTAATTTTCCTCAATAGAAGGTATTTATTTTTTCTTCCATGTTGTATTAAATGAAGAGATAAAAATACAGTACATGGCATGTTTTTTTTCTGGATGACAACTTTGGGAATTTTTCTTCTCTTTTTTAATCTTTTTGTGGCAAGACCTCCCTTAATAACAGGTACATGTATTTATTTTTTGTGCTCAGGTTAAACAAATAAACAAATTATTTTTTGTGCTTGGGTTTGTTTAAAGAAAATTTGAAGGAACGGTCTTAAAATTAATTGTGATAAAGGGCACAAAATCCTATCTAAAACAAAGACACTGACCTTATTTTATTTTTTCATTAAATAATTATATCTTTTTTATGAAATGGATTGACTGTACTTGAACACACAAATATGTGTTTTGGCTTAATCAGTTTAAGAGGTGTTTTTTAAAGGGTTTTACATGTAATTTTTATTTTTGGGGAAAGGTGATATATATATATATATATATATATTAAGGTACTTTTAAAAATACTTTTTTGTTTCTATGTCAAATTTCTTTTTAATTTGGTATAAGATATCAGTTTCAAGGTCAAAATTTACGTGTTTTTTTTTATTATTTAATTTAATTTCACATGTAAACCAACATTTTAGACATATACATACTGGTATATAGTTTTATGTTTGAGAATATCATTTAAAAATTTAAAGCTTTGGTGTGAGGTATGACTTTTTCTATTCCTATTTAAAAGAAACTTTTGTGTGAACAAGTTGTTATACAGTTCTATTTTTTTTTTTAGTTTAGAAGAAAAAGGGCTATTCTGTTAAAGCCAAATTTCACAGTAAATGAACATACATGTATACTTTTTCCATTTGGTTTAGCCTAACAATCAATCACCAATGCCAATAAACAAATATTCAGTTTGGTTAGTAGTATCTAAATGTTAGTACTGAGGTAGTACATTGAACTTTAAAATACACTCTACCATTTATTAAAACATTCCAAGTTAGAACAACATCAGTAAAAAGACAAGAAACTGTGCAATCAATCTAACCACCCAACACAACATAGAACAGATACAAATACAACTGACCTTCTGCGGACTTTTCTACAAATGAGTTGTAAGTATTCAATTCTGAAAAAATGTAATATTCCACATAAGTTATTCTGTTTACCAAATATACTACAAACTCAGTTTTATTACAATTCTCAAAAAAGTGATATTCCATAAATTATGCTGTATACCAAATATGTATTCACTTCTGAAAAATGTAATATTCCATATAAGTTATTCTGTTTACCAAATATACAACAAACTCAGTTGTATGTTACAATTCTCATAAAAGTGAAATTCCACAAATTATGCTGTATACCAAATATTTTAGATGATCTGAACATTACAAGACTAAATAAAGCAATATTCCATAAAGTTATTCTGTATATCAAATATTCTATAAATTAGTTTTATTCTACAATTCAAAAAATGTAATATTCCACATGTTAATCGGTATACCAAATATCCAAAAGGTAAGTGGTATGAATTTGATTCTCAATAATGTAATATTTTATGAATAATTTTGTAGACATTTTATTTTTAAAGGTAATAAAATTCAATAGAAAAGAAAAAAAAATGTAAAATGAACTTTTAAACAATGTTAGTACAGATTAGAAACCATTTTACAAATGCTCAATGCCCAACACCATGGCAACCATCACATATAATGAAAATAATGGCAAAAAGACCAAAAATGTAAAATATTCTATAAGAATAGTGAATTTTTGACAATACAAGATAAATCTATATTGTAACAGTAATACATGTTATTTAATTCAATGAGATAAGATTTTTAAAGTCAATATTTTCATGTTTAACAATTTTTAATACAAAGCCTTGTACATAGAAGTCCAAATTTTTAAGTTACAAAAATTTACTACACAAAGTAAATATATGGATGTTTGATGATTCTTTGCCAATAACATTGCTCATCAAATGTTTTAAGTTATTACCAATTAGATTTTGTTAAAATATGTACTGTGGATTCTATCTAAACTGGATCTAAAGTAAAAAGCTAGGTTTGTTTTATTTAACAACACCTCTAGAGCACATTGATTTTTATCTTATCATTGGGTATTGGACGTCAATCATATGGTCATTCTGACATACTGATTTAGAGAAAACCTATAAGCACAAATGGGTCTTTTATATACCCTCTTCCACAGACAGGAGAGCACAGACCACAGCTTTTGATGAAGCTGGAGTGGGGTGAGGGTACAAGGGGGTCATTAAATAAAGAAATAACAAAAAATAAATAATAACTAGATGTCTATTTAGAACAAGGTGCAAGTTATGCAGGTTTTTAGTGAAACAAACTAATGAGAGACTAATGTTGGTATAGACAAATTTCTGAATTAACACAGGTGCCAGTTTAGTCCATTTATGTATTAGACACACATCTGGATTAGACAAAATGTTGGTATAGACAAATTTCTTAATTAGCACGGATGCCAGACCATCTGTGCATTAGACACATCTGGATTAGACAAAATGTTAGTTTAGACAGATTTCCATTTACAATTAACGCCATTTCTGGAATAAGACAGATACCAGTTTAGACCATTGATGTATTAAACACAATCTTGGATTAGACAAAATGCAAGTACAGAAAAAAAAAATTGGATTACAAATGATGCTAGTTTAGACAAGATTTTTGGATTAGACACATTTTTGGATTATACAAGATGATGGCTTAGACAAACTGATAGCTTAGACAAACTGATGGATTAGACAAACTGATGGATTAGACAAATTGATGGATTAGACAAACTGATGGCTTAGACAAACTGATGGCTTAGACAAATTGATGTATCAGACAAACTGATGGATTAGAGTTCACAATACCACACAAATTTGCTCTTTTGCTTTAAATCACCCAATCTTATGTACAGCACTTAATTCTCAACATTGCTGCATGTCAAACATAAAGACTGTCTGCCCTGAAATTACTATCAGCAATCCTAACATTTTCCTACCAAAATCCATCAGATTTTTTTTTTCTTTTTCCAAGTTGGCACTGGAAGATTAATCATACCTCGCGACTCAGCGACAAAGTTATCAACCATCCTGTTAGCATTTCTTAGCCGCCGGAGATCAGCCAAAGGTTTACAGATATGAAAGAAATCTTAAAGAGCAGAAAAACAAGATGGCTGCCCCCACTAAACCACACACGCATGGCTTGAGCCTGACAGGTAAATTGGTATGGCTAAGTACGTTTTCTGCACTCTGCCAAAAAACACAAGGTTTTTTGTCATGTGTGTGAATCTTGTGATTGGTTTGGGGAACATACAGTGACTTAAGAATGGTTTGTGAATCAACTGGGTCAGCCTCATTGGACTCTCAAGCTGACGACGGTTCAAAACCCATTAGAGCCTGGCTCACACATGACTACTTGTCAAAATTACCAACTGTTTGATATCCAATAGCTGAAGATTAATAAATCAAGGTGCTCTAGTGGTATCACCCCCAAATTGGTTATAAATGAGAACATTATTTCCTTTTCCATACAGCAATATACAACTGTCATATAAATGGCTGCATATTGTGCTCATCTGCTTCTGCAATTAAAATAATCCATGATAAAGGTTAAACAGCCAGGTGACAGCCAGCAGATGGACATAACTGGCAGCTATTCTACCACTCATTTACAACAGAATTTTAAAGAATTATCAAATTCAATATAAATGATGATTTTTCACATTACTGCACACTTCTCTACTTGAGATGTTTTTGGCTATATCACGCACCTCCCCCCCACAATTATTATTTTTATCTATTATCCTGATTTCTCAGTGGACCCATTTACAGTTTGGGCTATTTTCCATTCCAACCAGTGGTCCACAATTGGTTCTTCAAAGGCTGAGGTATGTGCTGTCCTGTCTGTCGGAAAGAGCATATAAAAGACCCCTTGCTGTTTATCTTAAAAAGTAACCTATGTGGCAACAGCGGGTTTCCTCTAAAAAAATATGTCGGAATAACCATATGTTTGACATCCTATAGCCGATGATAAGATAAAAATTAATGTGCTCTAGAGGCGTTATTAAATAAAACTAACTTTACTATTGTCCTGATTGGCCTACATACATGTAGCAGCAGCGTTTTATTCAGTAGAGCAAATAGCATAAGTTATTATCAAACTGCCCTTGACTGTTGCTATCTGAGGCCATCATGCCAGTGTAATTCAGATGCCTATTGCATATGTACTCTGGTGCAGGATGTCATTTTTTAAATGTATATAGTTTCTATTTCAGTATTTTAATATGTGTAACTCATAACTCAGTCTCCAATGGGACTATCTGAACCTGTGTGATCTCCTGTCTAACAGTTCATAGTTCAACCAGCTGAGCTAAAGGAAAATTCACACTAGCTTCAAGTATTTTATACCAACCAAGGTTACATAAATCACTGGCTTAGGAAACAGGGGGAAGGGGGATATATTTTGTGTATATTTATTCATTTTCCAATGTAAATAAATAAATGTGTGTGTCTGTGTGTGCCCGTCCCTCCCACTTTTCAGCACCTTCGTACACCACTGTAAACTTAAACCCAAGATGATGTCACCAATGGGTGTGAAGGTCAATGATATAATTTATTCCAAACAACAATGGAAATCATCAATCTCAAATTCATAAAAATGTGGAATATAGGTCACTATGAACTATTTTTCAAGTGACTACCACAATACTGTTTCAGGTATCTAGTACTTTAAGATTATATGAGTAGAACTACTAACGAAAATTTGAATCATAGAATATACTCTTGAAGCTGGTCTCAACAAAGATATCAGCAGGCCTACAACATCAGAAGACAATGTTAAAATCTTAAACTAAAGATGGAGTTAGTCAAATGTGTGTTTTAGAAATTAGGAAGTGGTTGCCTTGTTAAGGTTAAGTATGGTGTCCAAATAGACTACTACTTTGTCATATTTCTTCATAACTGACTAGCATAAAACAAAGAACACAAACAGATAAGACAAGATACTAAACAAGAGAATGTTCTCGAAAAGAACTTTCATATCAACTAAATTCTACTAAAGATATGTAGATCTCCTGATTGGGAGACAAGTATATTTTGCAACAAGGTTTCTGTGAATAATAATAATATTTAAAAAATCTACTAAAGATGCTTGTTTTTTTTATACAGTTTAATGCTTTAGTAAAATCATGTTTACTGCAAAACTACATTTTGTCATTTAGTAGATCTATATTGTAATGGCAGCCATTTTTGTTTAGATGAAAAAAATAGTGCCTTGTGTTTAGTCACACAAACAACATAACTGTTTAATTTGATTGCATAAAATAAAGTAGTTTTATTTATTTAGTTATACAATCATGACAATTTGCCATTTTTTATTTTAAAAAATAAATTATTATAAAAAATCAAACAAGCACTTTAATTAGTCACATGTTATTAAATTAAATAAAAGTAGTGCCACCTCTTTATATTACAAACACAAATACCATATCTTAATTGAACAGGTTAAGAATATCATTGAGCAAAAAACAATTCTATTACACAATAAACAACAATTAATGAAAATGTGTGTTTCAATCAATCTACATGTCTATTTGAAGAATATTAGCACAAAAATTGTTATTTAGAAAACAGTCTAAACCAAACATCGAGTACAAGCCGTGTTGACAAAGCAGCCGCTAAAAGGTAAGAAAAGAATGGTTAGAGTTATAACAGCACACCAGGTGCTCAAGGAAAACACATCTAGGGGTTAAAACTGGGGGTCAAGGTCACCCGCCATTTCTCTCTTACCTATCTTGGTTTCAGCCCTCTGGGTGGAACCAAATCTTGGTGATATTTGTCGTTTGTCTGAAATGCCAAATTTGGAAATACCATCTTATAACAAAAAAAACCAGGACAGAGGGGGTAGTCTAAACACTGCTTGGTTGGTATCTAATGGACAGTTGTCTAAATATTGCTTGGACGTAGCTGCCATGTTGGAATGGAATTTGATAACAACCAATAGAGTTGTTTCCCCTGCTGACCTGTAGAAGTTTTGTGATGATCTTTGAACAACAGAAATGAACACAGATCATTTGAGGCCGGTTACTGTAATAGCGACTGCTTTACTGTTATGTATTCAACTTCACAACCAAACCTGACCAATCATCATGTATTTTTAATGTCTTCATTTTAATAGGCTGTGCCTTCTATACTGTACCTTACAACTGACAATTTTAAATGTGTGTTAATACCATCTAGTGTTCAAAAATAGATTTATTAAATCCTAAGGTATGGTCTGTTCTGGTTCTTAAGACATCTGATTCATGTCAAATTCCATCTAATGTTTCATAACTGGTTTATCAAATTCTTCATACATATGTTCACCCCTATCATGTAATTCAAATGAAAATCTCATAGATGTTCCTCATGGAGTAACTTTGGTGGTAGGAGTAGGTTTCTTTTCTGATGTCACTGTGAACAATGACATGAATCCATTGATTTAATGTATGATAATACTACATTGTATATTAACAGGCTGGCTTTTGTTGATCTCTTTAAAAACAGAGTGATTTTTAACTCATTTCTTTGTAAAAATATCTCTTAAACTCATCTTTTACACAGATACAATTTTGAATGACATCCTAATATTCACAGAATAAAAAACCCAATAGCCAGTGATTACTTTTGTGTTGGGGGGGGGGGGGGGGTGTCATTAAATAAATAAAAAGAATAAAGACCATTAATGAGTTACTATTTATACATTAGTCAATCATAAATAAATTCAAAGAATAACCCATCAGTCTTATTTAATGGTGACATAAAAATTGATTAAAAATATTACAAATGGTCTCAGAAAAAAGCATGACATTTGCAATTTTTTTCAAAGGTCTAGGAATGGATCACATGAAAGAGTTTAATTACCTTACAGTGTATTATATATCCTGATTTGGAAAGGGAAGGATTGTTTGTTTAACTACACCCCTGCATGTAGGAATGGATCTCATGAAAGAGTTTAATTACCTTACAGTGTATTATATATCCTGATTTGGAAAGGGAAGGATTGTTTGTTTAACTACAACCCAGCACATTGTTTATTCAGTGGCCATTAGGTGTCAGAAATATTGTGTTTTGCAACTCATGGTCCTCAGAGAAAATCTGCTACTGCCACATAAGCCAGTCTTTCCAATAAGCAGCAAAACATCTTAAATATGTATTTTCCCAGAAACGGGACATCACAAACCATGGTCTATGAAAACCAGTTATGGACTACTGGTCTGACCAAATAAGCCTTGAAGAGCAATTACTCTGGGTTGGAGATGGTATCGAGATTTGATCCCATTATCTACTAACCATAAATCCAACAGTGTAAGCATATTAACTATAACACATTTTCATTTACAAATCTGTATATATAAGCAATATTGTATTTAAAAAAAAAAAATGTTATGTGATGTCAGTCTAGCTAACATATCAGATAAATTCTATATACGTAATAACCCAACTCTAAGGATCCAAGCTTTCAGCTCAACATTTCAAAACTCCTGATGACAAATAACAAGAACAATTTCTTTACTGCAGAACGTACTGCTGTAAGACCACTTAAACACAACAACCCACCACAACCCTACCCTACCCTAAATTGCTTCTCCAATGCAACAATATTTTAATTCTTCACATAACAAATAACCATGCCATTTTCTTCATATCCACATCTGCTATAAGACCATCTAAAAACACAACAACCCTACCCTACCCTACCCTACATTACCCTACCCTAAAATGCTTCTCCAATGCAACAATATTTTAATTCTTCACATGACAAATAACCATGCCATTTTCTTCATTTCCACATCTGCTATAAGACCATCTAAAAGCATAACAACCCTACCCTACCCTACATTAAATTAGATTACCCTAAAATGCTTCTCCAATGCAACAATATTTTAATTTTCCAGGTGACAAATAACCATGCTATTTTCACATCTGCTGTAAGACCATCTAAAAACAACCCAACCCTAATGCTCCTTCTTCCACATCAATTTTACAATACTCCTGGTGACAAATAACCATGCCAAATGTCCCATGGTAACACGCAATAAATTTTCCATCAGCGTAAGCAAAGTGAAATAATTTGAGTCATTCATACATAACCCAGACTCGTGGTGCAGTCAGCTCTCGTGGGACAGTTTCAAAACATTCCTTTACTACATCTGGCTTACCCTTGTATGAAGCTTAACTGTGGAAAGCAAATGTTAAATTCCACACCATGATAAGAGGGTCTGAAGAAGATTTCTGAATGGAGAGGCTAAACTGAATTCAACATTTTAGAGCTGGTATTAAATTCTTCCAAGAACAAATGTTAAATTCTGCACCCTAGTATGATAGTGGGAAGAATATTTCTGAACGGTCTTCTTTTTTTTGTTTAACGACACCACTAGAGCACATTGATTTATCAATCATCGGCTATTGGATGTCAAACATTTGGTTGTTCTGGTATGTAGTCATAAATAGTGTGAGCCAGCCACCAAAGGGTTTTGAACTACTGTCATCAACTTGAGAGTCTGGTGTTCTACAGCTGGACCACTTAGGCTCACTCTTCTAACTGGAGAAGCTAAAGTAAACTCAGAATTATAGAAGTGGGGTAGCTATATGTCAGTTACATTTCAGTTTTTAGTTTCTGAATTCTTCTGATCCATATTTTAGATGGAAAAGATGAAATTTAAGAAATAATGCTAATTCTTTCAGATGCACCCCCACCCCCATCTGCCAAAAAACTGATTGCAATATTTTTAAAATTAATTCCTTATTATTAAATGGCCATTGGAGGAAATTCAAGATGGTTTTAAAAACACCTTAGGAGAGATAAAAACATATATTTCAATAACACTTTTTTTTAATCTGTGGTAGTTTATAATAATAATTATTCTATGTAATATAAAAATTTATAATAGTATTTTATCCCATTTATGATAATTTATATAATATAAAAAATGGCCTCAGGGAAGGGCTTCTACATGCACTCAAAGAATATGGCTTTAGTATTCATACTAGTGGCAGTGCTAGAACACAAAAGATTCTTTTCAGACAACCAAAACGTCCCCCACACAAAGCCTGCAGACATGTATGTTTCCCTTACTACATACTTATCAGAAGAGTTTCACAAAGGGACATAAGTCACGCTGACAGTTGGAACTAGACCTGACCACTGATTAAGCTCAGGCAGAGATATATCTCAAATGCTGATTGGACACTGACAAACTGGCCAATCTTCTTTTCGTTTTTCCTCCTTCTCAATAGTCGACCCTGTCTGCCAGGAAATATTTTGGCACATGCTTCTTTCCAAACTGACCATTTTCTCTGCATTCCAGTTGATTCTGAGAGTCAGATATCAACAAAAGAATTCAGTATGCTATCTTACAGACAGCTACTGGATGCATTTAAAAAGGACGAGGTTTTGTTTTTTCATTTTTTAAATTAACGTTGACAGAAAAAACGTAGATAACTGCAAGATTAATAATGCATATGTACCCCACACTGAGAGATAGTTTTTCTTCCTGTCAAATATGATCAACGCAGAAAATGGCATAATGGATTCTGTTTAAATTTGTAGATTTAAAACTTGATACATTAGTATAATTTTACTTCATATGTCAAAGTATGTTTTGAATATAGAATTTTTTTTAGAAAAAAAAGGAAAGGTTATAAACAGCTGCAAACTGAGAATCAACATGTCAATATATTTTATCCTTACTGTTTATAATGTGTCAAGACTTTTTACTGATGCACCAATGAAAATTTTATAAAAAAGTTTGTGATATATATTAGAGATAATTGGGATTATAAACAAGAGAAATGAAATCTAGCTTATCAGATTGGGTATTAACGGTGACATCATCAATACATTTTGTTAACTCCCTCTTTCAGTCAGTGAAGCAAAGGGAGATAATCATGTTGATAGTAACATATAAAAAATATTTATGTAGAACATTATTTTCTGTAAAGAAATATAATGTTGTTAATGATCAGCATGGATAAACTGTCAAACTGCCATATAGCTTAGAAGAGCAGAGTTAAGTAAGATATTTGTTCAAAGTAACACCCTAACTTGAAAATTGCTTTACTTAATATCAAATCTGAATAAATTAACTATATTTGTGATTAAAATATATTTTGTTCAAGGGAAGTTTAGGTAAAGTCTTGAAGTCATGTAACGATGAACAGTAAACAATATTTTAAATTGGACCAAGCCTATTTCTAACCTGAATGCTAAATATAACATGAATCTACCTGATTTCTAACCTGCATGCTAAATTTAACAATATTTTAACTTGGACTTGGCCAATTTCTAACCTGTATGCTAAAATGATCAATATTTTAACTTGGACCTAGCCAATTTCTAACCTGTATGCTAAATTTAACAATGGTCTCAATACCCACATTTTAAGGGACAGGACTTAATAATTATCTTTTCTGGAAATCCTGTTTTAACTCTACAACGAGTTTTATCGTGAGCGATCAGAACACTTCCAACTAGCCACCCAAACACCTAACAACATTGTCCATGTAACGTCATTCAGCAAGGGGGAGATAAACATGATTGCCACCTAATCACTTGGAAAGCCGAAAATGATATAGCCATGATTTCAAAAGACAGGTGTTCCCCACGTATAATGAAGGGCTTGGCTTCGTCTCAAATGTGAGCAACTCAATCGGCCTCATATTTCAAGAATTGGATCAATTCTTCACCAAGATTTTTCCTTTGACAGTAATGCAGATAAATGGGGGGAAATGCTAAGGGAGGTAATCTGTCCTCTGATGGTGCGATAACCAGACACTGATCTGCGTAGCCAGGTGTTGCGTTTCAAGGGTGGCCAATGCAGGTTATGGGAGGTCAAAAATGGAACTTGTACCAACTCAAGTGTGGACAGATCGTTAGAACAGGTGTCATAAGCAGCAGATCACCTAGCCTGATTTGATGGTCTAAACATAACCACACACACCCAAAGACCACCAAATTATACTCTCGAAATAATACAACAACTGATCCCTTCTTTCCTGTCTCAGTAAACATGGAAAAAAACATAGTGTTAAGTTAAAATGGACGCAGTTAACTCAAACATAGACCTAACCCTTTTTTATGGTTTGTTATAGAATATAAATATGTTTTAAAAGGAATTTGAAGGCCATTTTTTGTTGTTGTAATACTACACTTATTGAGAATAAGACTGATGAACAAAAGTGTGGAAAATTGTGTATGTGAGAAAAAATTGGAAAAAAATTTAGTACAAAAAAACTTGTAAAATTATGTTAGGAAAATGAAAGGTAAATAATGTGCACAAGAAAAATCTGAAAAATATAATATACAGCAAATGTTATTGAGCTATTTTTATGTGGGTCCGTTCACTTCACCACTCTGAAATGGTTTCTACTTGTTATTTTGGAGTACTGCTTTCCTGACAGTTATAGTAGAATGTTGGGTTAGATGAAGTGGGTACATTGGTTGATTGCCAATGAATTTGTAATTATATCATCTGTACTTTAAAAAAGTAAAGTACACAAATATTTGAAAATATAATTAAGGTTTATTTCTGGAAGAAGAATTGGTTTGTAAAATGGTGTAATTATAGTAATATTTACTATACAACTATACTGATTACTTGTAGTCTCTTTGAGTCCAAGTTAATATAGTTGGTAAATTAAGAAACAAAATGTGAAAAAAGATCTTTAAACAACATTTTAGGATAGTATATTTTACAGACAGGTCCACCCCCATCACTAAATTTGGCTGTATTCTGAAGAAAAAACTCACTAAATTTAAATCGTATTCTCAAGCACTCCCCCACCCCTAAATTTAGTTGAACAAAGAAAAAAAAACCTATGTTAAGTTGTGTTCTGCTTCACCTGATGCCAAATAAAATAGGTCTTCATTTCATGATTTTTTTCACTCATTGACAAGCTCAACAAGCTATAAGTTAAAAACATGGATGCAAACTGAGTTTGCATGTTAGAAAATGTAAAACCTGAACCAGATATTCTTTTATGTCAGTTCTGTGAATGGTACTCTGTAATTAAGTGTCTCAAACTTCCTTACTGAAGAAATCATTTTGTTTTTCCGAACAATGTTGTTGTAAAGGTCACAGAGAAATAGCACTTAGTCTACTCATTTTAATTAAAAAGGAGATATCCTTTTGAATGCATATTTTATATTCCATTAGCTTTTGTGTATCAACTGTGGAGCACTGTTGGAATGGGAAAAAAAGATGTATAGAATAAAATTGTATAAATTTCTGATTTAAACTCACAAAGTTTATAAAATGCACTTTATACATGGTGGCTTGCAAGGTCAGGTTTGATTGTAATATTTTAGGTGGAAAATTAACTCCCTTTCCTTTTCAAAAATAATTTTAAAAAATGGTCTATATAATATAACCAACATAGAACTTTTTCCTATCTTTAAACAATATTTTAGGATAGTAAATTTTACAGGCAGGCACATTTCTGAACTGTCTTGTCTGCCACATAACAATATTATGAACATGCTGACACAGACAAAATCCAACAAACCAAGCAAGCATGATTTCCCCCTAACCTTTTACTGTAGTTTAGAAATATTTTAGGTTGTAAATGACGTTAGAAAACTTTAGTTTGGGTCATATGGACTTTTGTGCAAAGTGATAATTTTATAATTTGAAAGAAGCTGGTTACAAATTGTTTCTTAAGCAAGGGTTGAAATAATATCTAGAGGTTGAGGAGCCAATTACTCCAAAGATGAATACAGGAAGAATCATATCTTTATAGCTGCAATATATAGAATGTGGTACAATGTGATCAACACTGGAGACAAGGTAACCTTATTATTTCAACCCCTGAAGATTTTGGTGACCATAACAAAGAAAAGACCTGTAAATTGTAAATGGTTAGCTCCCATCACAAGCAGAATCATAGCAAAAAAACAAAAAAGCAATCAAAAACCAAAAACCAAAAATATCATGCAAAGAAAAACAAGGAAAAGAATTGGCCTCTACCTCTGCACATGCCGCCAGTGCAGTTAACGGAATCAAGATCCTTGCCGTTGCAGTAACCGCCGCCATTCGTAGGGCGAGGATTGTCACAGGACCTGCGGCGGTGGTGAATGCAATCAGGGCTGCAGGTTGACCACGAAGACCACGGAGACCAAAAACCATCCACTACAAAATATGCGACACTTGAGTCAGTTTGGGTTAGTTAGTTTTCAGAATAGTTTCCAGTTAGTACAAAATATTTAATAATAAAAAGTTAATTTCAAAATTTTAAGGTGACATTGTTTATAGGGTGCTGTGGGTAAAAGAAAATATTTTCAAAAAGTTGTAGAACATATCCATACAGTAAAAGTTTTTAATATATTTCTCAAATATTCTCCATTAATTGTTGGGGGGTTTTCAGATAGGAAAAAACATTGTTTATGTTTAAGTGTTGTTGTTTTTTTAATTCTGAAATGAAATTTTTAAAATTGAACTTTTTTATGTTTTATTGCCAAATTCAGTGATCGCATATTTTTAGGAATGAAAGGAAATTCTAATTATAAATAATATTAACTAAAAAGCACACCAAAAGATTGGAGGATACGGTTTTAAACAGAAAGGAAGAATGCAAGAAAAACTGAGGATATGAAAATCACAGAAACAAATCTATCACAATAAATTATAAAACAGAATAAATATGGGGAAAATATGAAAACAGGGAAAACAACAAACAATGCAATTACAAGAAAAACACTTTTAACAAGTTCGGTGTGTAAAAAACCCAGTACAACTAATAAATGTTTCAACAGCTTAACAGAAGTTATCAAAAACCAGTCTATTGTTTTTTTTAGATTTATTACTTTAATTCCCCATCATTCTTGTAAATGTCAGACTTTGCAGAGAGTGAACAACCTTTTCTCTGAAAGTTCTATGTAAGCGTTAATAGTACATTGTACTTCTGTGCACCCTTTTACAATATCTTAGCTGCTTTTGGTTGGTGCTATACAGCACAGCTTAAAATTTACAACCATTTCACCAAAACAATTTTAGAGCAATGATAAACTCTAGCTAACTAAAGTTCTGATACCAGTTAAATTTAAAATCATTTGTGAAAAGAAAGAATGAATATTCTTAATAATTACTTAGATTTATTTCCCTTTGTTGCAGATCATTTGTTTTAATTCAGAACACTTTGACTTGATTTATAAAATCACAATATTAGGACTCATACATTTGTAAATAGGTTTTATAAAATCACATTAGGACTCATAAATAGGATTTATAAGGTCACAATATTAGACTATTAACTCTGGACTTATTATAGAAACTAATAATAACTTAAGCTATAGTAAGCTAAAATCATTTATGGTAGTAAAATAGGCTGTCAAGTCATAGAAAAACATTATATTCTCTTCCTAAGGCATATAAGCGATGTTAGCACTAAAACTATTTTGTAAAATGGTAACCAGTTGCTCACTGTAACTCAAAAATCATTTTATTCAAAACTGAAAAGGCACAATTGGTCAGAGCTTTCAATAAATGCAAAATAAAAGAAGATGTGTTTACATTCTGTTCATTTGTGAGGAACAAAAATGGCCAGACGTGTTGGCCAATTGATGACCTTTCATTTACTCTTATATTTACATAGAAAGTTTCCCACAGACATTTCTACAAAAGTCCAGCGGCACAGTCAGCTCTTTCTGCAAGTAAAATATCCAAAAGACAAAACTGTGTTTTTGTTAACTCCTGTTCCTCATTAAAGGAAACCCATTCCTGAAGCAAGCTCTTCAAAGTGTATGTCTCAGACTTCTGGTTACACTGAAAACCATTTATCTTAACCCAGCTTGTCCACGGCTTTTAGGCAGACAAATTTCCCATGATTGCTTTCAATTTCCTGGCCATTAAATCATTCCTACATTTGAAATTAAATAAGTTATCTTATAAACAACTTAAAAGAAAGTAGTTCTAAGCAGTTTGTATTCATATGAACACTGGTTGTTTGGAATAGTCTTTTTGTTTAATGGAAAATATTGTTTAAAGGTAAAAAAAAGCAGGGTTGGGTATGTTTGTAAGGGATAATGAAAACAATCTTCTTGTTTTACACTGCAATAATACATAGAGTTTATTTGAATAGTATTTATTCTTAAAAGAAAGTAATTCTAAACAGTTTGTATTCATACAAACATTGGTTGTTTGGAATAGTCTTTTTTTATATATATATATAAAATATTTTTTAATGGTCAAAAAGAAGGGTTTTTTGGGCGGTTATTTTAAATATTACTAGTAATAAAAACATATTTCTTCTTTTACACTGCAATAATACATATGAGAGTTTATTTAAATAGAATTTATTCTTAGAATGTTTTTGAAATACACAACTGTACCAGTAATAGTGCTAGCAACATGATAAAATCAAACCCAATTATTACAGCTATCTTACTAACAATTTCGTATTATGTAAATAATTTTATACAAACCATACTCTGAAGATTACCTTTAATGCACTATACATCAAATAGATTTAAGAGAATTTGGTTAGAATACATGCCATAACCACACCACAAAAAAAACCCAGTTTTAGCCATTATGAATTTCCTGTTATTTTTTTTAATATTTGTAGACATAACAGTTAAAATGTAATTGAGAGAAACTGGGAAGCTAATTGAAGAACATGGAAATGGAAATGTAAACAGGGCTTTCCCCTGGATTTTTTTAAGGCGCTTACGTTTTTATAACTCACTTTCGTGCATAGATAATTTGATCACAGGAAAAAAGGAAGACTAAAAGTGTGACACGTATAAATCATTAAAAATTGTCATCTTTGTTTCTTTATCTCTCAAACGCCACTAATCAGTCAACTGTTACTTCAAAACATTAATCCTTTTATTTTTCATAGATCCCCATGTGTGACCCCTACTAAGCAATCTTATTTAAGTTCAGCATAAACTGCAAAACATACCTAAAATAAAAAAAAAGTAATGTTCAAAAAACTATTAAATAAAAAATTATAATGTTAAAAAAAACAACAACCCAAAACCATCATTTTTGTCCGTTAATATTAATTAATATTTTTAAATAATAATTTATTGTCTATAATGGTAATTCAGTAACACGAATAATTAAAAAGAAAATCATTTATCACATTTATTACAGTAATTCAGTATTTCGCTTCGAAGTGCCCACATTTAGTAATGTGACCTATCATTGTTATATATACTACAAAATAACTCAGGTGGGTGTTTAGACGTAACTGTCGTAATTAGCATTTTCTAAAATAATAGTTATAATATATTTAATTTTTTCTTTGAAAAATATTTTAAGCTACTTATATCTATATAATAATGTTATAAATCTTTTGTTAATATTAACTTATGATATTTAAATCATCATCACGTAAAATATGTAGTATTAACCTTTTATGTGTTTTCGTTTACATCATAAAATCATAGCGAAGTATTTTTACCAATAATTAAATAGGTCCTGTTTAATTCAAGAAATTCACGTGCCGTGTTGTTTATTTAGTTGTTAGGTCATCTTTTTGATATCTTAATTGATATGTGAAGATTATGTATGCAAATCTGTTTAGCACAAGCATGTCTCAGTCGGATTATTAGGTGATCCCATTCAATAGCCCATATTCTAGAAGAACGATTAAAACAAGATTAACTGGACACTCGTCATCTGAAGTAGCCTATTGAGGAGATATTTTATGGAAGTGTGACTGTGTGTGCTGGAGACAATCAAATTTTATAACTTTATTTTTTTGGAGTCTCTATCACACCTTGCACTTCGCAAATTAAGCCGACACGGTAGTTCAGCTAATAATTATAAGGCGCTTACCAGACATGAAGGCGCTTACTTGATGAAGTAAGGGAACACGGGCCGTGTCGGCTTATCGCTCTGGGGAAACCTCTGGTAAACCATAAATTATTAAGTGTAGTATAGATATAAAACATGGGCCGACAGCAAGTGCATTAGAGAGAAAAACATCTTTACTTGCATTATCAAAGTGTAAACTATTGCCATGCTATAATACCATACTGTCACCAATTATAGTGTATGCCTTTAGGAAATTTTCCTATCATTGCCCTTTATCAACATCATGCATTGGGAATATATTAGGGAAAGGTCTATCAAGTGCTAAAGTATTATAATTTATTTATTTTTTGAAGTGTCAAATTATATTGAATTTAAGAAAAAAAATTCTGGAATAATCAACATTCATATGGGTTCTTTTTGTGAAAACTGCAGAATTAATTAATGTTTGGTAGGTTGTACTTATTCTCATATTTATATCTAATTAAGGTTCAAGTATGCTATCCTGGGCAAACACTTCAATGTCCTGTGATGTCTATTCAAGACAAAGGTTAATGTTAGTAAAAGACAAATTCTGCTGCCACTACACTAGTGTGGCTACTCTCATTGATAAGCAGCAAGGGATCTTTTATATGAACTATTAATTAATGAAGATTGGGAACATTTTATAGCAAATTTAAGGTATTGTCTGTTAATGGAAGCAATCAGGCATGAGATGGTGGGAAGATTTATGATGTATCTGTTAGCAGTTAGGGGTTAGATGGTGGGAAGATGTATCTGTTACAAAGTACAAATTGCACAGTAAATAAGAATAATCCTGATTCTGAAAAAAAAATCAGTTCCCTAAATTTAAATATCACTGAAAATGCCAGTAACACACAAAACATAACCAAAACAAATTAGTTTTGTTGTTGGATAACTTTGTAATCTTAGAAGAAAATAAATACACAATATTTTTTTATTTTAAAAAACGTTAAACTAACACAAGTTTTGCATTTCAAAACAACATTTCTTTCCATGTTTCTTTTGTAATCCTATGAGAAGAGGCTCCAAGTTGAAAATCCATGAGCCCATGTTCTGCAAGATGGCTCAGACGTTCTACAAGATGGCTGACATTCGACATTCCCTGACGGGTGACACTATCTTCATCCCCGACCACATGGCTGGGGGATCACATGATCAAAACAATTTATGAACTTTCCTTAAACTTAATTTGATACCCCAAACACTTTTTGAGAGAAAAAACCTAAATGACATCCCCCATGGTTTTGTGGATTTGAGGACAATGATAAAAGCCAGCTTGCTAGGGTTATAATCAAGCTCGTTATTCATATGTTTTAAAATCTCGCCCAACATCTGCTGGTAAACCACAGGACAGACAAACGTACTTGCTATTTATGTGTGTAAAGAGAGAGAATGAGTGTTGGGTCACAGTGTATCTACGACACACCTACAATTATAATATTACTCACAACCAATTAGCTGGATAAAGATTTTTTTTTCTTTAAACAGAACACAGGATTAAATTTTTTAAATTCGTTATCTTGCTAGATTGAAAAGAATTTTTGTTTGGTTTAGATCAAATTATTTTTTCTATAGGACTGATTTAGACTAATTTGAAAATAGCCAGATCATATTGTTTTCTTTTAGATTCTGGGTTTTGAATTAGAAAGATCATTTATCTACAGCACTAGTTTAGACAAAATAAATTTGGAAATTTCTGGATATGACAGATTTTATTTCTACATCAAAGACAAAATATTACATATATTTTAAGCTGATTAGTTTTCTAGACAGAGTGGTTAAGGACAAAAAATAAATATTGGCTATTGGGGGCATGTGCATGATAGAGTTCATAAAATGGATTTAAAAAAAAAAATCACATTTTGTTCCATTACACACAATATTCTCTTCACAGATAAACCAAACTGACATTTATTTGACAAAACATGTTTTTTAATGTATAATATATTTCACGTGAATTAGGTTTATTGCCAAAGAGCTCTGACGTAATGTAGATAATACTCATAAATCTGTGAACTTACATCACGTCACTTAATAATTTAGCATGTATACAGCAACATCAAACACATAAAAAACATTCCCCAGTCTCTTACAATTACCAACAATCAAAGAGCAAATAATGTATCACAGTTTCTCAATGATAATCTAAGAGCAAATAACTTAGTATGTTTTCTAAATGATAATGAAACCAACAAATAATATACATAGTTTTTAATGACAAAGAACAAATGATGTATCATAGTTCTTATTGATAATCAAAGAACAAATGATGTATCATAGTTCTTAATGATAATCAAAGAACAAATGATGTATCATAGTTTTTAATGATAATCAAAGAACAAATGATGTATCATAGTTTTTAATGATAATCAAAGAACAAATGATGTATCATAGTTCTTAATGACAATCAAAGAACAAATGATGTATCATAGTTTTTAATGACAATCAAAGAAATGATGTATCATAGTTCTTAATGATAATCAAAGAACAAATGATGTATCACAGTTTCATAATGTTAATTAATCAACAATTGATGTATCACAGTTTCTTAATGATAATTAAACCAACAACTGATGTATCACAGTTTCTTAACGATAATCAAAGAACAAATGATGAAGTACATTTCTTAATGACATCTTATTTACTTTCTATTACTGTTTCCAAAGCAGAGAAATGGTAACAATAAATCTGAATACGGGCCAATTGACATCATCCAGTGAACCGACATCAAACCGATCTACATTTTAGCAGTCTTATGCAATTACCACTCTCAAATTGCAGAAGACAAATAACGCTGGAGTATTTTCTTAATGGCTATGTCTTATTTGCCAGCATCAGCCTGTTTGGCTGGCTGCAGAAAGCTACATCAACAGGCATAACTGCCAGCATTGAGTGTGTGACAAATTCAACATGATGTGTTGGGGGTTGGGCGTAATTGCTTCAAGGTGGTGCCTAACTGCCAGTAAATGTAAAGGTATGTTTCCAATGAGAGGGGCACAACTTCACATTATCGGATCATTTCAGGAACGGAACCGGGGAGTACGGACTGGCATGGCAGCGAGGTGAATTGAATCATCGGCCAATTACATCAACTGACGTTGGCACCAGGATAAGTTGACTGTCTAGACTCACACTTGCAGGCAAGCCCAACACGGAGAAGATAGCTTGTAAACAGATACTGGGGAATCTTCTGTCTTAAGACTACGTAATTACGTGATGCAATTAGTCTATGGTTAAAATATTTCAAAATAAAACTCAAACACAGTTAGTCTTCAGGAAATTACAGTCATCAGATCGATCCTTCTCAGCGGACCCATTTGCAGTTTGGACAACTGGTTCATCAAAGGCCATGGTATGTGTTGTCCTCTCTGTGGGATGATGCATATAAAAGATCCCTTGCTGCTTATCAGTATGAGTAACATATGTGATGGCAGCGAGTTTCCTTTAAATATGTCAGAATGACGATATGATTGATGTCCAATAGCTGATGATAGATAAAAATCAATATGTTCTAAAGGCGTCATTAAATAAAACAAACTTTACGCAATTACGTGTATGTGATGCAAGGAGTCTAGGGTTAAAATATTTAAAAATAAAACTCAAAAACAGTTAGTCTTCAAGAAATTACACTGTTTGTGTGATGGTTGGAGTGAAGTCCAAGAGATGTACTGATACTACTGAGAAAATCTGTGCTCATGAATCACTGAGAAAAGTGATGATATAAGGTTTTCAAAAAAGGTGAGCTTAACCTGCCCCACTGGTAAAACATGTATTGTTAACTAGGGTAAAAATATTTTAAAATAAAACTCCAACATAGTTGTCTTCTGGTAATAATAATTTTTGTGGGATGGTTGGAGTGGAGTCCAAGAGACTGTTGATAATATTGAGAATTTGTCCTCATGAATCACTGGGTGAAAATGGTGATACTAGGTTTTCAAGAAAAGGTGGTCATACCCTGCCCCACTGGTAACACATGTTATAAGCATAGTCATGATTTAAAATTTACATGTGATGAAAGTCCAAAAAATCTGAAATACAGTATCCTTGCTTCAGATGGCAACATCATTTTTATTATCGGAAATAATGTTTCTTCTGGGGATAGTAGGTAAAAACAAAAACAGTTTTGGAAATGAAACCAAAGTTAAAAATTTTATTCAAATTTTGAAGAAATTATTTTTAATACTGAATTTTAAGCTGTTTTCAGTCTATTTCACGTTTTTCAATTGCTATTTTGGTTACTATAGCAACAGTATATGAAAAAATGATGAAGTGAATTTCTGTATATTCTGTACATTGTACAAGAGATTTAAAAAGTTGAAGTCTGTCCTTTTGGCAATTTGACGTCTGTCCTTTTGGCACTTATTTTTTAACTGAACACTATTGTTTTTTGATGTTCTATTTCTAGTAACATGGAGTATGGCACTTTTATGTGAAGAATATTCCCTAAGAAATGGCCGGTTTCAGATTTCAACACACAACAAAAACATTAATTTCCAGTTTTTATTTTCTTAATGCATTCCTTTCCTTTTTCTTTTCTTTTCCTATGGAATTATAAATATGTTATGCTTAACTATGTAGATTTCCATGTTTGTTAATTGTGCAACATCGAAAGCTAATCTTCTATGTTCATGTAGGTACGTGCACACCAAGCCTTGTATTGCCATTGTTCATATCAGCACGTCTATAGCATAATGTCTGTATCATCATGTTTATATCATGCACATCTTACTCATGGGTTTCCCCATCCCAGCATTGCTTCAACAGTTCCCTATATCATAATGTCTGTATCATCACGTTTATATCATGCACATCTCTCTCATGGGTTTCCCCATCCCACCATTGCTTGGACAGTTCCATGATAAAGCACAATCTGACTACCGAGATATCATAAATCAAATCTAGATGATTTAATCCACCCTCTCCGGAGCAAGATGGAAGGCTCGAACACTTGGAAGTTGGCAGTTATTTACAGCAGTTGAGATGTGATGTTATCAAATTTGTATGAGGTTTCACTTATAAAAGGCAAGGCAAACTTTGTGTATGCTATCTTTTTGAAATGCAATATACAAAGAGGTTCAGGCAAGTTAACAGAAAACTGTTATTTTAGTGTATGGATATATTTTTTGTGATAGCATCAAGTTTATTGGATTTGTAAAAGAATGGGGTGTGTCAAGTTTGTTGGATTTGTAAAAGAATGGGGTGAATCAAGTTTACTGGTTTTGCTAAAGAATGGGGTGCATCACGTTTACTGGCTTTGTAAAAGAATGGGGTGCATCAAGTTTGTTGGTTTTGCAAAAGAATGGGGTGCATCAAGTTTATTGGCTTTGTAAAAGAATGGGGTGCATCAAATTTACTGGCTTTTTAAAAGAATGGGGTGAATCAAGTTTATTGGCTTTGCAAGAGAATGGGGTGTATCAAGATTATTGGCTTTGTAAAAGAATGGGGTATATCAAGTTTATTGGCTTTGCAAAAGAATGGGGTGCATCAAGTTCATTGGCTTTGCAAAAGAATGGGGTGCATCAAGTTTGTTGGATTTGTAAAAGAATGGGGTGCATCATATTTATTGGCTTGGCAAGAGAATGGGATGTATCAAGATTATTGGCTTTGTAAAAGAATTGGGTGCTTCAAGTTCATTGGCTTTGCAAGAGAATGGGGTGTATCAAGTTTATTGATTTTGCAAAAGAATGGCGTGTTTCAAGCTTACTGGCTTGCATTGGCTTTGCAAGAGAATGGGGTGTATCAAGTTTACTGGTTTTGTAAAAGAATGACGTGTTTCATACTTACTGGCTTGCATTGGCTTTGCAAGAGAATGGGGTGTATCAAGTTTATTGATTTTGCAAAAGAATGAGGTGTTTCAAGCTTACTGGCTTGCATTGGCTTTGCAAACGAATGGGGTACAAAGGGGTAGGGTAATACAGAATTCATCCCAAGTACAAGAGAAGGAAAGGATTTTTTTTTTTTTTTTTTAACAGCACAACTACAACACATTGATTTATTAATCATAATTTTGTCATGCAGTCATCAGAGTAAATTCCGCTAAAATTTCCTTCAGCAACAAGGGATCTTTTATATACAATTCCCCACAGATGGAGGGGAAGGGAGGGATTGAGGTGTTTTTAAAATCATTATTCCCTTTTATTAGTTTTATCCAACATCAATTTCTTTATGATTGTCCACCTCGGGTGCGATGTGTCATCAGGTCAACATGCTTCAGTGAACTTTGGGTTATTTCTCATTCCAGCCAGTGGTCCACAACTGGTGCAACAAAAGCCTTGGTATTTGCCATCCTGTATGTAGGAATGTGCATATAAAAGACCTCTTGCTGCTAATCAGAAAGAGTAACCTACATGTATGTGGCTGTAGTGGTTTTTCTCTGTGTTTGAAACCTAATAGCTACTGATTAACCATTCCTTTTTTTAATATTCCTTCAACTGGTGCATGACTTGCGTGTAGGTTTTTTCTCTAATATCTCTATCTACATAGTTAATACACTTACATTTGACATTTATATTGCATGCTTGGATATCAGATTTACCATGCATGTATATTATATAACATTTAATAGCATCCATTCATGATGAATCTTAATGTGTCATGCATAAAATGATTTTTTCAAGAAATTTGATATACACACTTCAGTATTTATAGCACTTTTTTTGGTTGTGTTACGTTTAGTAATTTAGATTATGTAGTTAAAAAATTTATTTAAAAATATTGAGGGTTGTTTTTTTCAAATGAAATTTGATACATTTTCTTCAGTATTAATAGTATATAAATTTCCTTATGTTCGGGTCTAATTTCAAACATCTTAATTTATGTTTAGTCATGAATCACTATTTATTAAAAAAATCCATTAAAATCATCTTTTTTTTAATTGTATATAGCATATACATTTCACTGTGCTGAAATGGAATACCAATTTCATTATTTATAACCAAATAAAAAAAAACAATATTTTTTATCTGTATGAAAACTCTTAGGTAGATAACACTTGACATATCAATATTTAAAAAAAACTATTTTTATTTCAGGATAAAGAAATTGAAAACTATTATCTCTGAAAACAATATATTTGCCATGTCATTTGTTTGCAAACTATTCAATAAATCAACAATTTAATATAAATGTTTAAGTACTTGTATCTCAAAAAAGTAATTAATACCTTACTATTTTATTATCATTAAAAAAAAACTGTTATTTAAAACACTTTATTTTTATTTCAGGATAAAGAAATTGAAAACTATTATCTCTGAAAACAATATATTTGCCATGTCATTTGTTTGAAAACTATTCAATAAATCAACAATTTAATATAAATGTTTAAGTACTTGTATCTCAAAAAAGTAATTAATACCTCACTACTTTATTACTATTAAATTGCTTTTTTTATTATTAAAAACACTTTATTTTTATTTCAGGATAAAGAAATTGAAAACAATTATCTCTGAAAACAATACATTAGCACTGTTACTTGTTTGAAAACTTCGATAGATTAAAACCACAGACAACAATTTCACATCTATGTATTTGTATTTCAAAAAAGTTATTAAATCTTTATTACTATTTAAAACAAATTATTAAAACCATTTTATTTTTATTCAAGGAAAATAAATTTTAAAAAAAATATCTCTGAAAACAACATATTCACACTGTCACTTGTTTGTAAACTATCCAATAAACCAACACCACAGACAACAATTTGTATTTGTATTTTAAAAAACTAATTTATAATTTATTACTATTAAATCTTTTTTACTAAAAAAAATCTTTCACTAAATATATTTGCATTATGCTGCATACATTAACAAAGTAAAGTTTGTTTTATTTAACGAAGCCTCTAGAGTACATTGATTTTAATCTTATTATCAGCTATTGGACATCAAACATACATGTGTTGTCATTCTGACATATTTATTTAGAGGAACCTCGCTGCTACCACATAGGCTACTTTTTCCAATAAGCAGCAAAGTGTCTTTTATATGCACAGTTCCACAAACAGGACAGCACATACCATAGCTTTTGATGAATAAGTTGTGGACACTGATTGGAATGGAAAATAGCCCAAACTGCAAATGGGTCAACCTAGAATGATCGATCCAATGACCGACCGCTTCATAGGCAGACACGCTACTGTTTGAGCTACTTTCCACTCCTCGCATAATTTAACAAGAAAATAAAATTATATCACCTTCCCATCAGTCTGACCCCTGTAATAATTAAAACATGTTCTTCAGACAGGTGGAGCCAAATACATAGTCCTAGCGTCTGCCTAACCAATTATTACACATCATGTCTGCCCTGTCAATAAAAATATAATCAAAAGACTGCCGATATCCTGTCAACTTGAAGAAGTTTGTATTTATGTATTTATGAATGGCACCTGTGGTATAGAGGTTACGCCATCAGACTTAATGCTGGTAGGTACTGGCATCAAATCTCAATCAAGACATGGGATTTTTAATCTCAGTATTGGCTCCTACCCAAAGTGAGTGCTCTGCAAGGCTCAGTGGGTAGGTGTATACCACTTACATTGACTATGGTTTGTGCTATCTTGTCTATGGGATAGGGCATATAAAAGATATCTTGTCTATGGGATAGGGCATATAAAAGATATCTTGTCTATGGGATAGGGCATATAAAAGATATCTTGCTGCTTATCAGTAACAGTAACCTCGGTCTTGGATAGACTGCACAGGAAGCAGAGTTGTGTGCCCAGGACAGTGTGCTTTAACCTTAACAAAATGGAAGCTTGAAAATAGGGTCGACCATCCCCATATTCACTGTCTGTATGATATATTTTTTATATCATCAGGTAAAAAACGCCAATTTTTATTCAGTTTTAGGTGAAACACCTGCCATCTTGTCGAAATTACAAGGGGGATAATTCATAAAATAAATTTTACTTGATCAAGTATTTGTTTAACAATCCCCCAGCACAAAAATAAATATCAACTACTGCAGGATTACTTGATCAATTTAAAGCACATTTCTCACACAATTTAATATATTCTACAACTACAAATGTGACACTTTAACATCATATGTACAAAGGAGACAGAGAGTGTATAAAATTGTTACATTTGACTGTAAGCTACACATAAAAAACAGTCATCCTTTCTATTCAACCTCCTCCTCGTCTGATGACGCTGTCGTGCTAGTTAAAAATCTCAAGAAATTACAATAAATTTTAATGTGTACTAAGAATACAAATTACCTGTCGCCAGTCATGGTGTGTACAACATTAGATGAAGGTTAAGCACAGTGACAGACTGAATTTATAGTCTGTTTTCTGACAGAGAAAATAATTTATGCTCAACATGACAAAAAGGAACCATTTACATATTTATGAATTTTAAGTCCATTATTGTTTATTTTTTGCAGAAATAAATAATTTATATTCAACAGGTGAAACAGTTTTTTTAATATATATATTTATGAAATTTTAAATCCATTGTATAATATTAATATATATTGGGTATAAATTTTATGTCTATTAATACATGTTTTCTTTTTTGGTTTGAAAAAATAATTTAAATTGAATAGGAAATTGTTTTTTATACTTATTTTCACAATTTAAAATTAATATTTAAACTTATTTACAAAATTTTATGTCTATTTTTATATAGTATATTTTTTATGACAATAATTTTTTTTATACATATAAACAATAAAATATTTAAGATATACTCAACCAAAAATGAAAGTATGCATGTTGAAATAATGAATATTTTTTAATTAATGTGCCATTTCACCATAATCGAAAACCACTGTGTGTACTCAGCTTGTGATATTACTACAAACACACACGCATGCATGCATGCACACACACACCTGCTCCTAAATGGAGTGGTTATCTAATTCCAGAACTTTTGCCATGAATGAAATAAGTGACTATTGATTACATGCACACTTTCTTTTTTGGTTGAGTATATTTAAAAAAATTATGTTTGTTTTTATACAAAACATTTTTTTTAAATACCTGGCTTACAAGAAACATTTTAAAAATATTTATTTACAAAATTGTATGTTTTATATTATGCATAATTCATTTAAATTTTATAACCATTCATCATGATGACAAACAATTTATTTTAAAATTTATTAAATGGTTTGTCAACATTGTTTAAACAGGGGAAAATAGTAACATACACCTGACAGGAAAAGAAAATTATTTACATATTTATGAAATTATAAGTCTATTACATACAGGGCAAGCCATAGGTTTGTTTTAGACTGGTAGTCAGTTTGGCACTTGCTCAGTCAAATATAGACTTAAATAATTAATCATTTAAAAGACGGTATGACATTTAGCCTCCAGTGCATAACAGTGTCGCCACAATGATAGACAGCCAGACGTGTGTACCGGTATATGGAACATAAAACATATTAAATAATCTGGCTTCAGGCAGGTAAGTGTACCGAGTGGTAGTCGTGTGGCAAGGATGAGGAAAGAAAGGTCTCAACTCATGGTTACCAAATCTGTTTCATTTTGTCCAAATCTCACCCTTAATAATTATGCAAATATATTGCTCAATAATGAAATTATTAATGTTGTCTTAATTTTTAATATATATA
>JAULBS010087574.1:0-17962 GCA_032355785.1 Symmetromphalus regularis | reverse complement strand
TCCTTTTTCGCCTAGGTTCACGCAAACTAAAGTAATCAACAAAAATCCATGTTCCAAGTAGCGTAAACAAACTATAGCCGTATAGGTTTAGAGAGGGGTCCGAAATTCGGCCCAACATAGATAGGCTAAATGTGTTGAAATTAACCATATTATTATTAACAACACCACACAAATCTAAACGACATATCTGTTGTGATTAAAATCATATTTCAATACAAACGAGAATCCAAAGGACGTATTTATGAGAAACAAATAAAGGAATGAAAGAATAATAAAATTTAAAAAATCAAACTTTCAAAGCGAAACCCAGCAATTTACCAGTCAATGCGTACATTTTATCCAGCAGGTGCATATACCCTTCGAGTTTTACTTTGCTAATCGAGTTGTCTTCCGCTTTTGAAGCCATGGCTAACTAGATTTATTAACAAAATAATTGTTAGTAACGCTTGCCAACGTCTCAAATCATGCTGACACTTATTCCGTAAACGGACATGGTGTGACGTCACTATTGACCTTGACATTACTAGGTGTAGTCCGTCAAGAAAGAGATCTGTTTTCAGTAATTAATATAATCTACAGGAATACAGGTGAACATTTGTTTATGAGTGTAACATGCAAATTGGCTGTATGTTGATCTGCTGAACAATTCTTTGTACCATTACTGCTAAAATCCATTGTGTATGTTATGACTTGTGGATGTGCACAAATAAAAGTGACGTCACGGGGGTGTAGGCTTTAAGCAACATAGCAAAAAATATTAGTGGTCAACATATAAATATTTTGTAGCTATATGATTGCCAACTAATTATACTTTTTTTAAATGCTGTTTCTATGTCTCTTCTAATATTGTGAGAAATTTACAACATGTGTTATGACATAGAAATAACATTGGAATGCATACAAAAATCTATGGTAGTGTGCAACCGCATACGTAATGCGTCAATAGATGGGGCGCTCTGACGTAATCAGTTACGTAGTGGGTACTCGGTTGTATTGTTTTCTCGGCGTAAACCGATGGTAACCGAATGGCCTTTCCGTATCCGAGAGAATCCGAACCGAAAATCGCCGAGAGAATCCGAACCGAACATCGCCGAGAGAATCCGAACCGAATATCGACTCGGGAACAGATGGATCGGAGTCATTTTGGTAGCTGCCTGGCTACCAAGATGGGCTTCATTTAAAAAAAAAAAAAGTAATTCTCATAGTGGTTTTCTTATCCATTTGCAGCATATGCAAGTCAGAGTTAATTTAGAATTTGGGATGAAGTAACTTGTCACTGTCTTACCCACGGTTGTGGATTGTTTATGATTATCCAGTGACATGCGTTCTCAGTAGAGGATCCAAAAAATTCACTGTTTGCGTTTTATTCACCAACTGTTATACTTTATCACATCGCAGTTTATATGTGCCGGCGTTCTAGAGTTAAATTCCGTGGAACTCTGCCTTTAACATTTGTTAACACTAATAGCCTAGCTGATGATTAATAAATCAATGTGGTCTAATGGTATCATTAAACAAAGAACTAATTTCTTCTCCAACACCACTTCTCAGTGGACCCATTTGCAGTTTGGGCTATTTTCCGTTCCAACCAGTGCTCCTTAACTGGTACATCAAAGACCGAGGTAAGTGCTGTCCTGTCTGTGGGAGGGTGCATATAAAAGAGCTCTTGTTGCTTATCGGAAAGAGTAGCCTATGTAGCGGCAGCGGGTTTTCTCTAAACATATGTCTGAATGACTATATGAGTTACGTCCAATAACCGATGATAAGATAAGATAAAAATCAATGTGTTCTTGAGGCGTCGTTAAATAAAACAAACTTTAGTAGATTGTGATGTAGACGAAATCTTGTGTGTGTTTTTTTCAGCACGAAAATGTATGTTGGAGATGAAAACGTCTCTGCCTGCAGGAGAAAGATGAGGTGATGAGATTGGATGAGAAGGAAGGGGGGGGGGTCCAAATGTGATGGGTGAGTAGGACTGGGGGAAAATGTTTAATTTCCACGTTATTCCACTCGAAATATATATATATAAAACAATTCTAGAAAAGGGGGTCCAGACCCCCTGGACCATCCTCTGGATCTGCTACTGAAGAGGAGGGGAGGCATGGAGAGTAGAGTGAATCTTAAATTTTGTGACTGTCAGATTTTCCAAACTTACACATTTGTATCAATATTTATATTCCGGTCGTATTGTGTTTGTAGTCAGGGGCTGGCGCACAAAACATACTATTATTATATTTAAATTCGGCCTCATATTATTGGGCCCCCCTAAATGGATTTTCTGGATCCACCACTGGTAGTGTTTCTAATTGGGTGTACCATGATAACATACATTATTCAATTGTTCTTTAAATAACATTCCGTTTTTTTTAACTTGCGTCCCATAAAAGTTACTTGATCCGCTCCTTGCTGATATGAAAAAAGGTAAAAATGTGCACTATTTGTCTCTACAGTTGGTCCGTCGTTTTGACATAACCCTCACATACAGTGAGCCACTCATGGAAGCAAATTAACATTTCGGGGGCTAACAGATATGGGTTGGAGGGTGGGGGGGAATTAACAGGTGTAGGCTCGAACCGACGAGTTTCAAGTGGATACGATGTTATGCTTGATTCAAAATTATTGGGGGGGGGGGGGGGGGGGGCGCGGGCTAAAGCCCACCATCCCCACCTGTTCTGTCGTGCCTGTTAGTAGTACCAGAAAAACAGATTCCTGTCAGTTTTATGTATCGATGAACCTGGCCACATCCTACACGTCCAGAACAGTCACAGCAATTTATCTTGCGGGAATGTGGAAAAAAAACATGTGCTCAAATAATTTGTTATATTTTAGCTATGCAGGCAGGCAGGCAGGCAGGCAGGCAGGCAGGCAGGCAGAAACATAGACAATGCTTATAATAGATTATGTAAACATAATATGATTTTAACATTTAAAAAAATAAACTATACTATTACTAACACAAATTATAATAGTGTGCAACCTTATTCCCCAGGATAATGTCATTCGCTGTTACTTTAAATTTCTTTTTTAAATAGGGGCATTTCGACGCAAATACGTTTTAGAGGACTGTCACCTCGTTAGTAAAAGGTAATCAGAAATTAAACTTTTTACCAGGGGCGTAAATCGGGGGGTGGGGGTGTATACATAACCCTACATTTTGGACAGGGGGAGCATGCCTATATAATTATCCCCCCGGCCTCCACTCATTGCTTCGAAAAATTGAAATTAAAATGACTAAATAATTATCTTTACCAGTATCTCTCTTTATTATATCAATGTAAGACCTGACCATGTTGTCTTGGTGCAAATATACCGAAGTGCACATGGTGTCTATAATGGCGTCAATCCTAGGGGTGATGGGGGAAACACACACACACCGTTTTGGACAGGGAGATGCTCGGTACTCCACTGCCCTCCTCTTCCACATACACTTTTTGGACAGAGGGGGATGTTCCAACCCACCCCCACCCCACTTCAAGGAAGCGATTTTCGTACTTGCTTAAATATCCATATCCTCAAATTAATAAAGCTGTTTACATTCATGAGCAAAAACAAACAAAATATGTTAAACGCAATATTTTATTGTGCATTTATTAACATATAATTAATATTTTTAATAAAACATATATAATAATGACATACATCGTATGACAATAGAAAATTCAATCATAACAGATTTTTTTTAAAGGAATCAGTGTATTTAATAAGGTATAATGTATGACATGTATAATATACAGCAACTTTAAAGACTACGCAGTTCTGTGGTACTTCTCATACATTATACAGTTCTGTGGTACCTGTTCTCAGATATTACGCAGTTCTATTTTACTTTTACTCAGATACTTGAGAACACTTCTGATTTGGATAGAAGTTATGGTTAGATGATTTTCTGGAGTGTATATCCTTTTCATTCCAATAAAATACAATAATTTAAAAATAATAATAATTTAAACAGAAAAAACAGTTGACTCACCCAACCCTCTACAAAATACCAGAGAAAATCGGTATAGCTGTCCTCACTGTTTTATGTAATAGCAGATGCATTCTAAGAATATAAAACAAAAAGGTTCAAAGAATAAACAAATTAGAGAGAATTATAGAACAAGTTTATCAAGGATAAAATAGAATTTCAATAGGATAGTCTCAGTATTTCACCATTAATATTGTTTTATCATTTTAAGTGTATTGAATTAAGAATGTATGCATTTTTGGCACCATTTGTTCTCGGATTTTTGAACTTATAATTATATACATTATATACTGCGTAGCACGATGGTTGCTGTTTCACGGCTTGTTTAGTTTCTGATGCAGTAGAGATGGTGGCCACTGCACACTGCTATCTTGGGATATTTGCCACGTCGATCAATATCAAGACAGTACACACCCTGCGGAAGGTTCAGTAGTTGTCCCGTTGTCTAAAAAACAAAATTAGAACTTCAAAAATGGGCGTAGCCTAGTAAACAAATATTTAATGAAATTATTGGTTGCATGGTACCAAATCACGTGATTTTGCAGGTCAGAGTTCGAGGTAATGAATGAAACCTCAGCTATGATTTGTATATGAGGCAGTGGATATTTTGTAAATACTATGGCATATACCCAGTAATTTCAGTATCGTTTATTAGCAGAATAATTATTACATCAGTGACTCTTAGTACTTGTTGATACATGTGGTAGTAAAATAAATTGTGACATTTTGTGCGAAACTGAGTGTGTTAAATGAAAACACTCTGTATGTCATTAAAATGCTATGTGACAGTATATTTTCTTTGAGTCATAGTTAATGGCAGGTGTCACACTGTATGTATGTACACTGGCCTAGAGGTTTGAAACGTTGCTTCTATTACTTTTATTGAGAAATTTTACTATGGTCATCAATGGGATTTGATTTGGTCCAATGATACCTATAGAGGTATACTTTTGTTTACATTTGAATTATCTCCCTGAGTCGTCTGCTTCATTACTACTGTCAAAATGGGTGACATTTCAGCAGACGATTTTGATTCGTGGCTACCCTCCATACATTTTTATTTAATTGCAACGAATAAAAATTTGACGAAGTAAATGACAACGATGTAGATATTTTTTAAATAAGATTTCTAGTGATTGAGAAATAAAATTCCCAATGTTTATGTTTTCAGACATTCTGAGGAAATGTATTCATACGCGCCTATTATTTAACCAAACAAAATGGTTAATTTTATGAATCACATGGACTATATAAATGTTTCAAGTTTATGTATATTTTGACAAATATTTCTGTAACTTCATTTGTTGTCAGTGAATTAAAGATTATTTTTAATGTGAAAAAAACCTCTGACTTATTTATTTAGGAAAGTGCCTTACACTACCAATATTTTCCAAATGCTTTTGGTGTACTATTTATTATATTTTTGTCAGCGATGCTTTGATTGGTCGCATTAAAGGTCAATAGGATGTGACTTTCTGACAGGGCATCTTTAGATATTAATGGAACACGAATGGCTGTTTTTAATTATATACTGAACAGCAAAAGACATGCAAATGTTTGTTCAGGTTCAATTTAATCAAATTAGACGAAACATACATAAAACCATAAAACTCATGCTGTGCATGCTTTACACTTCTCTGCTTATGCCTCCAGTAAGCAAAACATCCAATGTCAAAATATGGTTAACTGTTATTCAATCAAACATTGCAAATTAAATCTGCATTTCTTTTTCTGTTCAGTATATTAAATTGATGCAAAATTAACCAAAATTGCCTTTAAATGGGATAATTTTATTATTTAATAAAGGAAAGGATATTTTGTTTAACGACACCACAATATATTAACAGATCAATGCTATTAGGTATGAATGCATGGTATATTTGTCACATGGTTCACAAAAGAATGATGGAATCCTGTAGCCATATACCGTAATCCTTCCAATTAGTTGTCTCGGGTCTTTTACATCCAAACAGGACTGCACATACCATAACTCTTGTAACACCAATCGTGGATCACTGCCTGGAACGAGGAATTGGCTATTGAGTAAATTAATAATTAAATACGTACGGTTAGTGTTCTCAGATCAATGATGCTAGCCAGGTTTTCGGTAGAACCACCAGTAATGATGTCATTTTTCCCCATGTATGCGCAACAGTACAACTACAAAAGAAATGAAAGTTAATCATGCAGGACCGGGTGAGGTTAGGTGAGGTTGAAGTAGGTGAAGTGAAGTGAGTGGACTGAGGTGAGGCCAGGTGAGGTAAGGTAGGGTGAGTGAGTTGAGGTGAGGTGAGGCAAGGTGATTGAGGTGAGGTAAGTTAGGGTGAGTGAGGTGAGATAAGGAAGTGAGGTAAGGTGAGTGAGGCGAGGTAAGTTAGGGTGAGGTGAGATGAGGAAGTGAGGTAGGGTGAGGTGAGGTGAGTGAAGCGAGGTAAGGTAGGGTGAGTGAGTGAGGTGAGGTAAGGTAGGGCGAGTGAAGTAAGGTGATTGACGTGAGGTAAGGTGATTGACGTGAGGTGGTGTGAGTGAGGTAAGGTAGGGTGAGTGAGGTGAGGAGAGTGAGGTGAGAGGAGTAAGGTGAGGTGAGTTGGGTGATTGATTGATTGATTAATATACCTGACTTTTATGATGTTTGTCTTGTGGAATATCTTTGATCTTTTGACCAGTAGGAAAATCCCAAATCTAAAGGGAAGAAAAACAATTTGCTATATTCAATCACCCAGATGTTATTGTAATATTGTAATAAAACAAATAACAAGAAATGTTTACTATTATTGCTATATTCAATCACCCAGATGTTATTGTAATAAATTTTTTTTACAAGAAATGTTTACTATTATTGGAAAATATATCAAAACATAGTCATCGGCATGATGAACAGCAGGTTAAATCATCATGGTTTCCAGTGAAAAATAAATATAAAATAGATTTTTTTCAACTCTTATAATAGTTGCTATGGCAACAAAAACGGGAACTGAAAGAAAAAACAAACAACTTTAAACGTTTCTTATTTATTTATTTAAAAATTATAAAAAATTTTTTTTAACGTATATAAAACATTTAATAATTTGTATAAATATTTTTCTTTTCTTTTCTTTAAACCCCTGGACTCTGTCTTGTACTGGGATACTTTGACAGTTGTAACATATAGTTCGTTTAGAATATATTAATATATTAATTCATTGGTTCGGGATGGGGGTGGGGTGGGATGAGGGGGCAATAATATTATGCAAACTCCTCGGATTTTTTAACATTACAAATTCTTAAAAAAAAATAAAAAAATAAGTTTTTGTTTAAATCGCAAAATTTAGAGGGGGCCGGCCCCATAGATCCGTCACAGATTAGCACTTGCTTTTCTATTACGTAACGTGTGTATATATTTGTACGTACAGGGCTTGAAAAGCAAAACCATACATTTGTTTTAGCCTACAAAATCTGATATAGTGTTTGTACCTGATCTGTCAGTGCCCCCTCCCCCTCCCCAGATTAAACTGACCTGTATTACGTCATCGGATTTTTTCCATGATCCAGTAAGGATATGATCATTAGCTGGGTCTATGTCAAGAGCATCACCACAGATGTGAGGACCATAGAATTTACTGAAAAAATTAAAATAATAAATAAATAATAATTTATCTATATAAATAATACAGGTGTCTCCTAATTCTTGATTATTTTATTTATTTATTATTATTATGTTTGTAATTATTGGTGTCTATGTATTTTTTGTTGTTAAATTGAAGAAGAGAGAAAAAAAAAATCATCATCTTCTTCTCCTCCGAACTGTAAAAGTCACTAAGTACGTATAGGAAATTATTGAGAACTGTTAACCACCCCAGTGGCGGATTCTGAAAATCCAATAATATGCCTAGTCCTTGGATTCTTTAAGGTTAAAAAAAAATTTAAAAAAAGAAAAAGAAAAAAAAGAAAGAAAAAGATTAAGTTAATTTTAATTTTTTAAATTAAATCGCAAAATTTATGGGGGCGTGTGCCCCTACCCTCTAGATCCGCCACTGCACTCTAATATTAGGCCTGTAGAAATGATATTTTGTGAGAGGAAGAGGTCAACAGGTGCTATTTTAATTTTTATTATTAATATTTTTTTAATGATACCCTTTCAGCACATTGTGTGAGAAACCTCTGACGAGATTTGAACCAGTGTCTTCAGCTTGAGTATCGGATGTCCTACCACTTCACTACTATGACTCACTCTGTTGAAATATATTATTTAAATGCTGAATAACTTACTTTACAGAATGTGCCTGACGATCATCCCAATACTGAAAAATAAACAAAACCGAAAATTGGTTTCAAACACATTCTTATAATATACATATTCAGTAACTTCATTCATCCTCACAATGTCAGGGGTCAAACTTGTCACTCCTAGTCCGTTTGGACCTCTGATCAATATAGTTGACAAAATCCTGGGCTGAGAAAATGTATTTTGATTGGAAGCGTCGTAGCAGGCGACGATTTTGAAGCATCCAATCACAATTCGATTTTCAATGCCTCGGCCTTCGCCTTATCGATGTAAATAATGGATCACGGAAGATAGGTAAAAATGAACGGGAGTACAGGGGTTATCAATTTGTACGTCAATTTATCAAGTACGACAGTTTCAAAGGTACCGTAATACTAAATAAAAGGTAATGCAAAATAATGACAGTTGCCTTCTTTGTAAGGAATTGTTTGAAGAACAGACGTTTTGTATTCAAAGATAGTTTCACAGTGAAAAACCAACTTCACGAGGTGTTGGGGAATTTTCCACAAGATCATGACAGTTGCCGATTTGGCTTATAAAACGAGCGATCTGATTGGATATTTTTAAGTACGATATCACCAAAAATGTTTTCATGTAGATGACGCAGTAAGCAGCCAGTTTTTACGAGCTGTTTGTCAGTGGTCCAAACGGACTCGGAGTGACCCCTGACATTGTGAGGATGGGAACATGAGGATGGCAGATAGATTTATGCCCAAAATACATTTTTATTGATTTGATTTGCAATGATCCTATAATTATGCCTAAAATTTGAACAAAGCCAATCAAAATCTTAGCATCCATGTCATAAGTGCCCATCAGGATTTCATAGATCAATATAAACACAAGGGCGTTGGAACGAAATTCATGGAAAATGGGGTGCTGCTGTTCCCGTTTCTGAACATCAGAATTTGCCAGTGAATAATTCAACAATGAATTTTAAAAAAAACACCATTTGCATGAGAATTATTGGGGTGGAAGCAGCCCCCCCACCCCCGGAAATGTAACGTATTAAAGGCAACAAAATCAGTTTCAGTACTATTAGTCTGTACAGTGATTTGGTCGTTACAGACATTAAGGTTTGTTTTGGTTTGTTTTGTTTAACGACACCCCTAAAGGACATTGATTTATTAATCATCAGCTGTTGGATGTCAAAAATTTATTTTGTCAAGTGTGAGCAAACCTCCAATGGATTTTGAACTACTGTCATGAGCTTGAAAGTCAGACGTTCTACTGCTGGACCATCAAGGAACACAACAAAACAGATCGTTAAGAGTACATAATAAAATATGTGCCCAGTGGAAAATACATTCACACAAAGAATTGTATATATTCCATTGTGTGCATGTCCTATATAAAACACCCACCAGAGGGATGATGGGCCATTTTATCTACCCTATTCACTGGACCCAATGAGTCATTTCTTTTTCCAGCCAATTGCCCAAAACTGGATTATCTTTATTTTTTGTAACACCACTAGAGCATATAGATTTATTACTCATCGGCTATTGGATGTCAATATTTTGACTTGTAGTGAAGTGTAAACCAGCCTCTTAACAAGATTTTTAATCACTGTCAGCTTGAGTCCAACATTCTACCTCTGGACCACAGACGCTCACACAACTGGATTAGTAGGTCTGTAGTATGTCATCCTGTCAGTTGGGGTATGATTAACTAATGAGCTTGGAAGTCATTAAATAATCCTTTCAACAGCCTTCATGACAATACTCCGTCAGAAATGTAAAATAGTATCATGCTTTATGGAAAAAAATCTTATAACAAAACCACAACCCAATATTTACAATAATTAGGACATTTGTTTTTCAAAATCAATTATATAAACTTATATTTCAACAGTAAAATTTATTTTTTAGAATTTCGGTTTTTTTTTTATGGTAGTTCAACAACACCAAAATCAATGTAAATATGAATAAAACTAAGTCCTCAATTGCTGTTTGTCAAATTTATTTGTTTCACAAAGCTATCTTGATGCAAATTCAGCAAAAGCAACCGACAAACATCACTGTTGCATTCACATTTAAAAAGTGATTTCCATACCAAAGTACTTTTATTTCCATTTGTTTTTTTAAATTCTAACACAGCTCTCATTGTTTTAAGAAATTTAACTTGGACAAAACGTAGTTTTTTTTCCCTTTTATTTTGTTTTTTTAGTATTACAAGCAATGTAATTTTTTTATGCAAAGCCGAAGTCAGCAATTATCTTCTGATGGCCTTCTGCTTTAACAGCAGTGTTCTTCTTTGCTTGTTCATGTAGACGCTGCAATTAAAACAAACTTTAATGTAAATAAATATGTAAAATTATTCTATTTTGAAGATTTAGATTTTATTATATGTTACATAAATTTATAAAATAATTCATACAATAAAATTATTCTATTGTATTAATCTTAATTTGCCTAACAAAAATAGGAATCGCTGGACATATTTTGTCTAACGTGAGTGATATTTAGGTTGATGAATGTTACAGAAAAAATATGTGATCAATTTCAATGATGAATTAAACAATAAAACAAACAAGTCTGCAACTGTACTTCCACACATATTAAATAGATTTAACTGTATCTTGCATACCATTATCTAATAAATGGGAAGATATAACAGCCTTTTCACAGAAATCTTTTATAAAATTTGTTATTTTTAATTTGCCTCAGATGGTAGTGCATGATTTTGGTTTCATTAGCATCAAAGCGCTGTGAGAGAATCATCATTGGCAAATTAGCATAGAAATTAACATTAAGTCATACTTAATGTTCAAATATTTTTTCTGGATAGCTTAGAGGGTTTGTGATTTCCACTAGCCTGACAAACTGAACCATTTATCCAAATAATACAATTTAATTTTATAATGATCAAAATTTAATAATCAATGAAGTATGGCTGGTGAATTTTTTTTTTATTCCTTAATTAAAAACCAATTATCCTTTAAAAGTTTTCATTCTTGGATTAAGCTATGAAATGTTCATAGGAACAGTTAATTAAAAATCCAATGTCCAATGATCTCTTAATTACTATTCACAGGGAATCAATCATGTCAGGAATCACAAAAAATTACTAATAGGTACTGCTAGTTATACACATGTACTTAATAAATTAAACTAATCGTTTTTGTTTTATTTAATGACACCCCTAAAAAACACTGATTGGTCAATCATCAACTACTGGATGTCAAACATTTGAAATTTTTTACAAAGTCAGTTGTGAGCCAGCCACTGATGAAAACAAATTTAGACCAATGTGCAAACTGTAAACAAATCTAGACCAATGTGTGATTTGTAAACAAATAAAGACCAATGTATGAATTGAATGTTTTTATCACTATTTAACACATGACCAATGTTACTGATCAAAACAGACTTTATTAATAAGAAGCAGATACATTCAGCACAAATGTCTAGAGACTATCCCCTAGAATAGTGTTAGCACTGTTACTGCTTAATGTTAAACACTTAATCATTAAAAACATATCAATTGCTTTGCAGTGCCAAGCTCATACTGAACACAAGAAAGATTTGAAAATAAAAACAAACTAACATGTGAATTACTATAGTAATACTGAAGTTAGACATGTTTTTTTGTTCTGTCACTTCGTAACAAAATCATGATTGTTTTAAGATTTATTATTTCAGCAAGAAAATAACTACCATTTTTAACAATTTTAGTTTGCCTCAGATGGTAGTGCATGATTTTGGTTTCATTAGCATCAAAACGCTGTGAGAGAATCATCAATGGCAAATAAATATTGTCAAACATTGTTATAAAATCTGAACTTATATATTTTTTCTCTCTAAATTTATACATTTAAAAAGTAAATAAATTAGACAGAACTAATCTTACATAATTCTCATTTATTTTAAATTACTCCTAATAAAATAAATTACTTATATTGGGTTCCACCTAGCATCTGGAAAATGGGAGTCAACATGACTCACAGAGTTTTATTTTGGGAGTCAAGCATTCAAAAAAGGGAGTCACTTATGACAGACATTATTTCAATCACATAATTAAGAGAATAAATGTCTTGTTTTTATTACATGCATATATTATATCCAGTGTATTATCCACTATTCTATCTTTATAGTATTTAACCAATGTTTTTTCTTCTTATAAATAATAGGTTTTTGTGTTTTAAAAAATTGAAATTGATTGAAGTCGGAAATATCTTGCCTCAATCACGCACACATTTTATTTAGGAGTATATAATAGCAAAACATTGCATCAAATATGCAGGATTCCTGCGTCATGTGAAATCCTGCTTATAGCAGATTTCTGAAACCTTTAATAATTACTAAAACATCGTTTTACTTATTTTTATAATTATTTTTAAATTTTTTTTTATTTATACCCATTCTTTTTATAATTATTAATGAAGCTGTGTATGAAACAGTAGCATCACTATTTCTTTAAAGATGAATGAGTCTAGCTGAATATGTGCTGTAAGCATAATTTATAAGGATAAAAATTTCTATTAAGAAATAATTCTAGATTTTTAATCTTTTGGTTAATTGTGTTTGTGTTATACATTTCAGTTTGCCTCAGTGAATATTTTGGGTTTCATTAGCTTCAAAGCGCTGTGAAAACAAATCATCATAGGCAAGCCAGAAATTAAACTGATTGGTTCAAACCACAGTATAAAACAATTTTTTATTTTATTAAGATATTAATTCTATTATTACATTTTACTAAGCAAATTTTCGTTTGATATGGTCTATCACACTTATTTTAAGAATTAAGAAACCAAGTCTATACTGAAATCCAATGATGTTCAGTTATAGTTGGTGACATCATGTCACTTCCTAGCATGACAATCACTTTACCATATACCCAGAAATTGTGTAATTTCTGCATAATAATAATAAATACCTATTTTAATGAATACTGTTTAATATATTTCAAAGGTAAGTTGAGAAACAAAACAAGGATGTATGTTATAGTATGTTTAAATTGTATTAATACACTAAAAAGTGGTTGCTTCAGCTACTCAAAAAAAAAGTTTTTATATCACTATGTTTTTTTCAAAACATTATTAAAGAAAAAGCAGTTATCCTCTTTTATGTCTTCTTATTGAACACACTGCGTAAAATTGTTCTATAATATTAGGACAACATGAAATGTATCCCAAAGAACCATAATTTCTGGTGTCAAATTACAATAAATTGCTAAATAAACAAGATCTTCAACACATTATTGAATTGCACAAGTTTTCTTAGATTTAATGTTCTAAAAAAAAGACAACAGTTCATTAAAAAAAAAAAAATTGCTTTTATTAATAAAATATTTAATATTGAGAATACTTCATCCAAAATTTCAGAAATATTTAGCTCCAAATTTTAAAAAGTTTTCCCTTTTTTCCTACTAAATTCAGAAGGAAATTTATAGAAATATACTAGCCTATCATAAGGCTGTTAATATTAGTTTGCCTCAAATGGTAGTGCATGATTTTGGTTTCATTAGCATCAAAGCACTGTGAGAGAATCATCATTGGCAAATTAACAAATTAACTAAACATTAAAACATGTATTTTTTATTTTTAACCTCATTTTAGGACTCACCACATACTTTCCATGCTTTGCCATTTTTTTCTTGTTAAATGTATGAAAATAAATGATTTAAGAATGCTGATATTATTATAAGCAAACCATAATTGCAAAATAACACTTAACATTCATGTATTATAATTTACCATTCAAATAACACCTAATTTGTGTTTAACTTGATCGAAATTAAACTGTTTGAAGTGATGTATGTGACGCAAAAGTAACATCTGTATTCTTTTGCTTACCATCATTGACTTCTTTTTCTCGTAAAACTTCTTTGAATGCACTTTTCTTCTAGCTTCAAGAGTTGCAATTACAGTCTGGTATTTCCAGCCAACTTCGTGTGAAAGACGATTCAAGTTACAGAACTGAAAACAATAAACATTTTAAAATATACTAATTTAAAACCTCCAGCTATTGGTGAAAATCTAATAATTAGTTTTTATTTATCAGCTTGCAACTAAGAAAACATACATTATAATTTCATAATTTCAACGGATCTGAAGTCAAAGCATAGCAAATTGAATTACAAGGTATTTATAAGATGTCTTTACTTCAATTGGTAGTTCGTGATTTTGGTTTCATAAATGGCAAATACATGTATAAACAATCAGCTTTTCATAAAAACTACAATCAAACTGGCATTTTGGCTGCATGTTTTTTTTAGAACAAAATCTTTTTAAATTCTCAGTTCTACCCAATGTTGTTGTAGCTATCTTTTTATGCACTTACTTTTCTCGATGGATTCAATCTTAGCACTTTCAGAGCAGCCGGCACAACCATTCTTCTCTGTTTATCATAGGGAGGTGGGATACCTTCAAACACCTTCAGTCTATCCAAAGCTTCCTTGCCACGGGCCAGCTTATGTGGCAACATCCCTGTATAGAAAAAAGAAAATCAATTAAAAGCATAGACAATCACTAACAAGTTGGCTAATGGCATTACTTATATCAAAATTGCAACAGCATTCTGTATACAGGGCTTCATGCCATAACTAAGTAGTTGCAAATACAATCATAATTTTACACCTGTGCCAAAAAAAGAAATCTTTAGCTGCAATGCACGACATAACTTTTACCATTACAATATCAAGATTTAGTAAGTTTCATTACAGATCATACCACCAGTAGACAACCACGCCCCACCTCCTTGCAACTCAAAAGACACCATTCTGACACCTAGACCATCAATATCTATTATTAAGTAAAAAAACATGGTTTGATTAACCAAAACAAAGTTTGGCCAATTTTGTTTAACATGTGAAAACCATGTTCATGTTATGAACTAACGAATGTTTGAAAATACATTTTCATGATTCAAAAGTGAGTGGAAAGGTTTTTGATAGAAAAAAAATGAAAATATTATTTATTCAGCTTAATCTTGACAAAACATTGATTTGAATATATTTTAATACACGTATCAGAAGTTTTATATTATTAAACACCAAAATGTTACATTTTAAAAATATGATGTTCAGTATTTGGGTATAGACTTTTAAAGACATACTGCTCTATTAATAATAATAAAGAAATTGACAAAACAGAATCCATCAGAGTTTGTAATGAAATCAGTTTTATTTCATTGTAGGTAAGGATTAATCATCATTTAGAATCCGTTTTCAGAAATACATTTTTTCATTCAATCTAATAACATAAAAACCAAATATAGTTTCTAAAAGATAAACACTAATTTAATTAAATAGATGACTTCACATTACATGTCCTCCCTACCTGGTTTGAGTATACAAAAATTGTAGCTATCATACGCATGCTTGAACAGTTCTCTGATGTTACATTTAATACTGTATATCTACAAACAGGTGTAGTAAGTTGCTGGTAACATAACTGTCAATCATTTTATTTAAATACCTCTGATAGTCCTCCAAAAGATCTTGCTTGGTGCCCTGAAGTGAAATGGACCTCGTTTTGGATTTACGTTGCATCGTCTACGCAAGAACTTCAAATATTTCACTAAAAAATTGTATAGAAGTTTTTAAAAATCAGAAATACACAACTCAACATTAAAATAAAATAATTATGTTATAAAACAATTCCATATTAAAGGAACACAGTACCTTGAAAAAGCTATTTCTCAAAGGATGATTAAAAAAAAAAAAACACCATTGCCTAAGTGTGATTAACTTTTCTACTTGCCCATCCAAATGCATATCATGTGATATGGGCTAATAATATTGCACCAATCAATGGTGTTAAAACCAACAATATCACCAACTTTGACTGACTTGATCAAATGGGAGAAACCACTTGTTTTCAATACCCCAAAAATATAACTTAAATCATGCTTAAGAAAACCAGAACCCCAGGGCCTTAAATATTGTCACACAAATGAAAAAAACACTTTTTTCATAAAGGCCGAATATTTATTTGAGTAAACTACAACTAAAACAACATTAAAAGAGGCGTTTCTTTTTCATTTCCCCCAGGTGTTGGGCATTGGTATTTTTTCACTACTGACACATCAAATACAAACATTTCTGGTATATATAAAATTTCAAACCGAAACGTTACACACACTAACAATAGAAGTTTTACATCACACTGTATTCCAAAAGAATGTGTGAATTTTCATTTAAAAAAACTTATTTTTGATTTAAGAATTTAGATGTTTGTAAAACATGTTCTCAGAATTTTAATTTTTCAATCAAAGATTTTCAAACAATGTAGGTAATAAATCATCATAGAACATGTAACAAAAATATTTTAGTAATCACTTAAATTGACAAGACCTACAAGCCCTTAGCATAATCAAGTTGAATAATGTTATTTGGGTTAGAGAAAAACCAGCTTCTTTGTGTAACTCTTTAATACATAAGGTGTATGTCCTGTTTATTCGATCATGCATGTGTATCTGTTTAATTGAAAATATTTAAATGGAACAAATTGAAATATAAAATTTACTGAAACCGGGGAAAAAATGAAATTTGTTAAATGGAAAAATCTGAAACGGAAAATCAGTGCCTCTACTACATGGACAGTTAATACAACTGCTGGTGAAATGAAAGAAGCTGACATTTAATAATAGCTCTAGTAAGCTAGCAGCTATAAAAAAAATTGTCTTTTAAACCGAAGTTCAAAAATAGATTTTGGTGTAACGTCCTCAGAAATTTTATGTTTATCATTAAAAAAATGTTCAAACAATGTAGGTAAAAAACATCACTGGACATCACAATCAAAATAACCTCAAAATAACCTTAAAAATGATCTTGTTTATAATAATAGTTTCTACACTAGTACAAAATAATTCATTATTTTGTTACACACTGATCTATTTGTTTTTAAAACTCTTTTGAGATGTTAACATTTTTAACATACATTTATTTCTGTAGAAGTTTCCAGAGATGTTAATTCCTTCACATCTAACAACCACCACTCTTTGACCTGCAAAAAATAATGAACAATAAAATTAAGTTATTCTAAATTTGATATACCGTATTTTCGGGGCTATTAAACGCACCGGTATGTAAGCCGCACCCCACGTTTTGAGGACCAAATTCTAACTCCATCCATACATAAACCGCACCTTTAAAGAAGCCACGGTTAAAATAGGTCAATTTGAAAAAAAATAAATAATCCCACTATATGAAAAAGAAATTCGTAACTCATTATTCATAATCAGCCCTCTTCGTTGCGACCGAACTGGTCGCATGTGTGACCATTTTTTTAAAGTTGGTGACTGAAACAATGCATGAGGTCGCCCCCTGGTGACCAAGCAAAAGTAATGTAAACATTAGTGACCACGTGACATTGTTGATTGCTTCTGCTTTCACAAATGACCTAGATATTGCCAAAAACACTATCGAGACGTTGATTGGCTATACACATGTTAAGACGTAATTATACAGGATATTAGAAGTGCCAAATTTGTCTGTACTCTGACAAAAGGCAAATATGCAATTTTGCCAAATTACGTAATAACGTTTTTAAAATCGATGATTTGCATTGTTGCCTTTTGTGTTAAAACGGTCAAAAATATTTTATGTATATTCGTTTCGAAAACTTGTAATGTTGTAGGAGTGTCTACGAAGCAAAGCCGAATGGGATCTCGGTTTCCCTTGATTTTTTTCCGTAAACATAGAGTCTCCGACAAAATGATTTTCCATATGTATACGGTCCGTCGGAAACGATCGAAGGAAATATGCAGTGCAAATGGCGACAACTG
>JAULBS010087563.1:0-17966 GCA_032355785.1 Symmetromphalus regularis | reverse complement strand
AATTAAAAATAATTGTCTGGTGATTGTGGAAAACGTAACAAGAACATGTTTTTGATTCTGTGCGCAAAACGGGTAGATCGTTACAAAATGGATATAGGGCTCAGAGATTTACCCATCAAATTTTTTTTTTTATTAATTTTTTTTAACTGGTTTTTTTTTAAATTAAAATATAAACAATAAAAATTTTAATCTCCCCAGAAAAACGGGTCATAGACAAAGGCCTACATGAGACAAACAACACATTAATTTAATACAGTTTGTTTTTTGCTGGGTTCACATTTTTATCACACTTCTCCCATTTTTTTCAAACTTCTCCCATTTTTTTCAAACTTCTCCCATTTCTTATGGGAAGGGAGAAGTCACTACTCCCACTTTTTCTGTCCTAGATTAGTGCCTGGTTTATTAGTCACTATTGTTTTATGTGTGCAGTGAATGGCAAATAAAACTAGTGTTTGTTTTTCTTAATATAAACCTATATTTGTTTCTGTTTTAGTCAGAGATGCTTACATTTTAATTGGCTTGCTTAATGAAAATGTTAATTTAATGCCTTGTTTATTACTAAACTAGCTTCACTGTTTCTTTGATAATGATATCACAACAGCACTGCTAGTCTGTTGGTTAGTAAAGTTGCCCTTTCCCTGTCCAACCATTATTACATAATTTTAATCTGTTTATGGGTCCCATGACTGGTATAGATCAGAGGCTGTCATATGTGCTGTTCTGTCTTGTCAGACAGTACATGTAAAAGATCCATTGCTGATAATGGGAAAAGGTAGCCAATTTCATCTGAAGACTATATCATTATCAACAAATGTTTAACATCTAGTAGTTAATAAATCGGCTGTTGTTAACTCTTCCTCCCCCTTCCCCCCCCAAAAAAAGTAATTAATTAAAAAAAAAGTAATAAATAAGAAAAAGATGTTTGTTCGTATGCATTGTAACTTAACCAAATTGAAACTTGTAGTCAGACATCAACTCTTAACAATGTAAATTTAAAATGTGTATTTTTGTCTGTTCAGGTGTTCGACCTCCACTGCCAACTCTCCTGACTGCTCCACCTCCCCCACCCCCAGCTTGTCAGCCACTGAATGCTGGAGGGATGCCTTGGATGCAGCAAACACAAGGTACAATAATAATTTGTTTTTTAGCTCTTCAAAATTAATAGAGTTCTGGAAGATTATTTCCTGATATCATGAAAATCTATTTTTGTTGGCATACCTGTCTGTAGTTTGCATAAAAAGGACCATTTTGTGGGATTCATAAATTATGGATTCATAACTGGTATCATAATAAGAAAAGTAAACTTCTTGAGTAATCAGTATTTGTTTTCTGGAATGTGCATGCTTCATAACACTAACTATCAGACTAAATCTAATTTCAGTATTATCTGTTCATGTATAAACTACTATCTTTACTTTGGATATTGTAGAAGTAATCTTTGTATATTTATCCTTATTTAAGTGTTTTTTTGTTTTTTTTTTTAAAGTGATAAAGAAAATTTGAAATAAGTAACTTTTTTTAAATTTAAAACTTACTGAGTATTTTATTCTTAGTACCTTTTTAATTTTTATTTGATCAATAACTGTTCTGTTCTAATAGTTATTGTTTGTTTTCAGTTGCTCCTGTTCCACCGCCGCCACCTGTTACTTCAGCTCCTTGGCAACCAGTAAGCATGGCACCGCCGCCACCACCATCGAATATACCTCCATGGCAGCAGCAGACACCACCTCCACCTGTTCCAGCAACGATGGCGAGCCCAGTAGCGCCACCCCCTCCCTCTCAAGGAAATATATATAACCATGTTGGTGCTCCACCTCCACCTCCCCCTGGTCGATTCGAAATGAATGCAATTGGCAGGATGAATCCTCATCTCGTTCTACCTCCACCACCACCCCCACCCAGTTAACTTCATGTCATATTAAGATTCAAGATACTTTCAGGTTTTTTTTTCTTCTTTATCATCACCATCTGATGTCATTTTTCAATTCATTTCTTTTTGTGGTAAATTCTATTTTGTGAAGTTTATGTGCTTTGATGTATTTTTTAAATACTATTGCTATCCATCCCTCAAAATAGGTTGCTATTGATCAGGTCCCATATTGGTCAAGACCTCATTTGTTGTTTGTTTTGTTTAATGACATCACTAGAGTACATTGATTGATTAATCATCGGCTATTGAAGAACGGGATGTAGCTCAAACGGTAGCATGTCTGCCTGTGAAGTGGTCAGTCGTCGGATCGATCCTTCTCAGTGGACCCATTTGCAGTTTGGTATATTTTCCATTCCAACCAGTGGTCCTCAGTTGGTTCATCAAAGGCCGTGGTATGTGCTGTCTTGTCTGTGGGACAGTGCATATAAAAGTCCCATTGCTCCTTATCAAAAAGAGTAGCCTATGTGGCAGCAGTCGGTTTCCTCTAAATAAATATGTCAGAAGCACCATAAATATGTCAGAATGACCATATGATTGACGTCCAATAGCCGATAAGATAAAAATCTATGTACTCTAGAGGCATCATTAAATAAAACAAACTTTACTCTCTTTTTTTCGGCTTTTGGATGTCAAACATTTGGAAAATTGCAACACATGGTCGAGTGTGAGCTAGCCTTCGACAGGTTTTGAATCACGGTCATCTGCATGAGAGTAATGTTAACTGAGGCTCACATAAAGCATCTATGTTTCTTGTTTAACTGTCTTCTGGTGATCATATTTGCTGTCATCTGTGCCATAAGAAGTATTTCTAAACAGTGACCTCAACAAAATTATCTATTTTTGTAATCCCCATTTTTCATGAGTTCATTGACATGTTGTAATAGAAAGTTTTGAAATAATGTTGAATCTGTTATATCGAAGGGCATTGAAATTTGTTAGAATTGAATGAGGTTAATTAGCCTTAAAATCAGGTTTCACCGGAAAATAGGAGATGCCAAAAAAAAATAGCCTAACCTATTTTCATTTGCATAACAGGGATTTTTTAAAATGGAAAAACAACTTTATTCAGCCAATTTTACGTGAATGGTAAATCGGTTATGCGAAATAAATTTGCATAACCAATGCACAAACGAAATGATCGTTCGTGCAATTTGTGCAAGGCTGAAATTAATTATATATCTGAACACTTTGAAGTCTATTTCTGTTTAATGATCCAGCTGTGAGGAATTTTCACTTTAAAAGACTATTTTAGATTAATTTCTACCTAAAATATTTGGTTAGGCGTATCAGACTTTGGGTGGCTGTTGTCTCCCAATTGTCAAATTCCATAATGTCCCTAAATTTGCCTCTCAAATGTGAAATTATGTAATGTCCCTTATTTTAACTCTCCCATGTCAAATTGTATAACGGGCGTGGATGCAGCATTTCTGAAGGGTGGGGGGGAGGGTCCAAATGTGATGAGAGAATAGGACTGGGTTAAAAATGGTTAATTTTCACGTCCTTCCACACGGAAACTGTAAAAAAATAAAATACTAGTATGGGGTTGGGGGGGCTATCTGGACACACACCACCCAGGATCCACTATTGTATAATGTCCCTTATTTTGCCCCTCAATAAAAGTGCATCAGCTGTCATGCTGGATCTTCTTGGCACAGATTGAATATTAAAAATGGTGATAATGCTCAATTCATAGATTAAAAAAGTAAACCTCAGTAGATTTGCAATTGATAAGTTTTTCCTTGTAGATATTCTGGTTTCAAAGATATGAGAAGTAAGATCACATGAAGAATTTTTGCTGTGAAGTGTTAAACAATAGACGACAACTTGTGTTTAAAAATCCAGAGCATTTCAAATATGCTACTAAAAGCAAAGGGATCACATAATCATTGGGAAAAGTGTCTGATGTAATTTTGATTGACATTTTTTGACTTATCGACTAATATGCATTAAATGTGGCGTGAAGAATACAAAATTAATGCAAACATCCTGTAAATATTTTGTTTTGTTGAAAGAAAAATGGTATTTAATATATATTATTGATCAAAATACCATGTGACCCTATGTTCTGAGTAGTATGTTTAAATTTTTTTTATATATTTATAATGAATGTAGAACATATGGCGATTTATTTATATCCAGAATATTCATAATTATTTATAATGGAAAACTGGTAATTTTTAGGCATTCTGTAACAGTGTAAGAAAATGTATTATCTTGATTAATGTGTTCATTGTAAAAATCTAGTCATAATATTAATTTTTAAATATTGTTGATCATGTGTTTATGAGAACTTAAACATTCTGATTTTAAATACATGTACTGTTGTATTAAAAACTACATAGTTAAATTTAACATGCTGTGTTTGATGCAATAATGTCATTATTACAATGGACTCATGCTTAAATAATCTGTATCAGACCAAGAAATATTGAAGTAAATAACAGTAATTCCACTCAAATGGTAAATGTGACCTATAAAATTCTGGCTGTACCTCTTCAAATGGGTAGTGTACACATACAAGAAATAATCAAATAATTAATATGTCTATGACAAATTTCCAATCTTGAGGTGTAAATGTTCTTGCTATATTTTTGATAATTTATACCACTTGTACTTGGTATTCAGATGTAATCCAGTGCTATTCTTTTGATTCTGATTGGCTGAAATAGAGAAATGTGTGGATTTAAAATATAAGAATTTGTTTCTAGTGTATATTGATAACTGTTCATTTATCATTGTATATATGTACATAGAGCGTGTGAGTATGCCAAAATATATGAATAAATATTAATCACCTTCAAGACCCTTTTCTCTGATGAACTTTCGGAATTTAGAACGTTATGTTGGTTGATGTTAAGTGTTATACATTCATCAATGTTTATACATAGTTATTGATTGTTAATCTGTGTAACTATGTATAATTTGCATCACTGTGTAACTATGTCATACAACAAATTACAACTGTTTTACATAGTAATTAAAAGTTTGGTTTGTGATTTTGACATTTTTATGAGTGATTTGTTATCTAGTTAAACTCATATGATTTATCTACTTAAATTCATTATTAGAGGACCAATTATTAGAATATGAAAAGACAAAAAAATGTTAAGTTGATTTGGAGTACTTACTAGACAGCCAGAACACATTTCTCTCTTGATTTATGGTGTTTTAACAAATAGTGTATGAAGAATAATTTTGTTTAAAGTTTGGGGAAAAGTAATTTTGTTTTTGGTTAATTTTTTCGTAAACAGTATTTATACAACCCACTAAAACAGATGAGATTTATAAAAAACAATAATAATAAACCACCATAATATTTTAGATGTTTAAATTTTGTTCATAAACAGATTGTAAATATCTTTACAAAAAATCATGACTTATTTCCCTTTGTTTCACTTGAGATAGTGCACATCAGTGGTGCCAATGTGTTTTTGCATGGATTAGAGTGAAATTTTTCCTTTCTTTTTTTCACACAACTTACCACCAGCGATAGACTACCCTTATTGCAACAGTGCTTATATAATAACAATATCATCAACATCGAAAATTCAGACCTATTTATTGTCCAACAGTGACACAGCAAGAGCAAATTGAAAATTCTTTGTACCACATACTCTTTAAGTCTTTGTTTTTTAGAATGAGCACTATTTCTTTCAATGATTTTAAAATATTGGGTTTGCAAACAAAACTTTTCAAACTGTTCCGAACATAAGCGATAACTAAACTTTGTTATGTATTATCTTAAGAAAGAAAACACTAAGTGTTCAGAAATTACCAAACGCTTCCCAAAACTATTAAATGTGTAATTTTATTTCATTTTAAAAGATTACATGGTTTTGTTCAAACAAATTGTTAAACTAATAAATTTATAATTCTATATTCAATATAATGACTGTGAAACTGATTACGTTTCCCCAGAACTTTAAAAATTTACTATTAAAACAAAGTTAGGCTGATGCATGTTGTCAATTTTGCAATATTTACACTGGAAATAAAGATTGATTAATATTTTGAATGTTTTTATTTTTTACATTATAATAAGTCTGATTTTCGTTATATTTTCAGTATTAATTACTTTTATCCTTAAAACCAAGAATCCACTGAAAAAAATCAGGATTGTCAAGCATTTGGGAGTGGGATGGGGCACTGACAGACAGGGTACAAACTGTATCAGATTTTGGTTACAATGGCAAACATTAATATGATGATAAAATTTAGTTTAAAAAACTCACAAGTGGGGAGGTCACATACCCCAGTTCTCATGGCTAAGTTACGTTGTGATTTCTTTAGTCCCAAATGGTCTGAAAACCTCCGCTGTGATTGTGTGACACAATGGGATGTGATGCTACACATACACTTACGGAAAAGTTTGAGATGGACAAAATTGAAAAAAAACTGCTCAAAATTATAATGGTAGTATTTGAAGCAAGTATATCCAACCTTAGATCACTAATTTATTTTAGTTAAGCGTGTATGTTGTAGAATGAGCTATGATCACCTAATAATATGTTTATGTCGAGTAACAAAAACCATTCTGGCCTGAAGGTTAACTGTGTAATGATAAACTCGCACATATTTAAAATCAGTGTTTGGAAAGATGTCGAGACTCATGTACGGTTCCAGGGGGTGCGTCGCACGCCCCCCAATTTTCGGACAATGAACATTTTTCTTGTAAAATCCTAAGCTACATTACTTCACATGACTTATATGTTTAGCCTCACAGCAGTTGAGGCCCCCCCCCCCCATTTCACAATTGCTGGACCCACCCCTGAGACTACACCGCCGTCAAGTGTCCAAAAGAAGGATTGTTTAGATGTAGCTGCTGTTTAAAAGAAGAAAGCTAAACTAATCCAAACTTTATGATAAGAATAAGTTTATCTGATTATCATTAATTATTATTATTTTATGCATCTGTGTATATTATTTGGACACCTCCACAATAATTATAGAATCATAATTTCTTTTGGTTTTTTTAATTATTATTTTTAGCAATCTCTACATAACAGATATTGTAAAAATATAACGAATATTCGTATATGGCCTAAAGTTACCACAAAACGAAAGGTTCATTTTAGCGGATATTTGTATGTCACGTGATGTTATGAAACTAATGTAAGTTGTAACTTTCGAGTTCGTGTAAAAATGTGGTGGAAAGTGTATATTCGGTGACACGTTAATACAGGAGACGAAATGGATTCCATACGGTTTGTATTTTTATCTAATTTTGTAATTAAGATGGGTTGACGAGCTGCGGTGTTCTTGTCAGCTTGTGGCCGTCATCTGCCAGCGTGGTCTGCTCGCTCGCCATTTCACCTAGTTTGCAGACCATGTTGCATATCTGTCAAGCGTGACTGTACGATGGCTAACCAGCCATTTATTCAGAACTAAATGTCTAGCGAACGTTAATTAGACTAGTTTTGTATCTCGTGTTAAGCGCACTGAAAACGTTCAGAACGTTGCACCGGCGAACACTAGTCCATTCAGAACGGCTTGTTTCAATATGTTATCTGCCTGTCATCTTACTTTATTACAGCAGGGCCGTGCTCTGATCAAAATCCTTGGGGGTGGGGAGGGAGGGGTACACAACTTTTTATTTTTAAAATGTGTGATTAATCCAAGGATGTGCATGGTATTTTCTGGAGTAAGAAAAAGTGAAATTCTTGGAGGGGTGGGGGCAACAGCACCCCTGGAGAGTATGACGATGTACAGTTACCTGTAGCTCGCCTAATCATGATATTAATTTACCTGAACTCAAATTATTTTTATAAATAAAACGAAATGTTTCTGAGGCCATCAATGAACTTGTGATTTCAGACCCATTACTTGTAAATGTACCAGCACCTGTTATTCATTCATATAATATATATAAATAAATATATATAAATAAATATATATAAATAAATATATATAAATAAATATATATAAATAAATATATATAAATTTGTGGCGGATCCAGACAGTTGTCCTGGGTGTTCAGAACCCCCCCCCCCTTTTTTTAAATTATATTTTTAAAACAATATTTTTTTCTGAGTAGGACATGAAAATTAAAAAACAATTCCCCAGTCCTACTCACCCATCACATTTGGACCCCTCCCCTTTTAGAAATCCTGCATTGACACCTGATAATTTAGGTTGTATTATACCAAATCACTGTCACACATATGACCATAATTTGTTTGATTGTTATATCGGTAGTATTTTATGTTATGGATCGGAACTGTGGAGTTCACACAAGGGTGGTAATATTGAGTGGATTCATCTGGAGTTTTGTGAAAAAAAACAATTAATTAATGGATGTTAAGAAATCTACATGTAATGTAATGATTTATGCAGAACTTAGGCAATATTTGAGAATATATAATATGATTAAATATTGGTGTAAATTACTAGCTTCTACTAACTGTATTTTACGAAATTGTTTTGAGTGGAAAATTATCAAGAACAAAATTGTACATATCACTTAAAGAAGGAATTGATTAACTTAAGTGGTTTAATCAAGAATTTCATTCAGTATATTTTCCTATAAACAAATAATTTTTGATCAAGCTATGCAATATATTAGGAGTGAAATTGTTACCTAACTAAAATGTATTATGTACAAATATTCCACAGAAATGATTAATTTACAATTTTATTTATGGAAACCACTTCCAATACATTATAAACAAATATGTATCAAAATATTAGAAAATATTTATATAAAGCATCGAAATTAAGAAAATATATATCGGTGTAGCAGTTAATTACAATCCCATGGAAATCATATACCCCGTGGTTTGTAATTTCCTAGGAAATCATAAATCCCCTCCCCCCACCCCTGGAAATCACACACCCCTAACCTTAATCCATATATCAACCCTGGAAATAAGTGGGTGGTCAAGGACATTGACCAGTACAAATTTGTTATTTTGGAAGATTTGACAATAACAAAGTTAATTGTGTCAGTCATTTTGTCCAACTCTCATGTTTTAACTTTTGGTGAAAACTACATTTCTGTATAAAGTCAGCTTGATGCAGCTTGTGTCTGTTGAATACATTGTGAAGAATTAAATAACAACATACACCATAAAAACTAAAATGTATGTTTTGTTTAAATTGTTCATATTAAACTGTATGTCACAAACATTTTCTGTAATGTCCGGCACAAATTGACTATGCTGGACATGTATTTGTTATATACTAGATCTCGTTTTCATATCACGCAAGACATTTTAACTGAACCATGGTATAGGGAATTCCATGTTGAGTCGATCGATTTTGTTCACATTTAAACATTTCTAATTTCAAGATCGGAACTCCTCGTGTGGCGAAATAAATGGGTACGAAATGTTTTTGCAGCTACAAAAATATTCAGAAGTTTAAAATAACGGCTAACGAGGGAATACCCGTCACGTGACTCCAAATATACGTCACATTTACAACAGAAAAAAAAATGTTATTGTTTTTCGATTTATTTGACCGTGAGCATAACTCATTATTATTTTTAAAATACTGATTATAAGCGAGATGCGCTGGTTTTATAAGTAGTTGAATAAAGTATTTCTTTGGACTAATCAAATGTTTATATTTAAAATTAATTGTTTGTTTGGAAATTAATTAGGTCAAGGGTCCGTGTGAGTATGCGTTTAGTACTTTGACAATCATGTTCATTTCCAAGCTCCAAACTGTCGTTTCGTTGGCTGAGAATGGCAAATGAGAAAAACAGCTGATTTGTTTTAATGTAAACAGAGAGGTACATTTCATGGAAAACCAACAAGAAGTCACATTTCCTTTCATTGTGAGGTTTTCTGGATCGCAAGCCCAAAAAGGGGAATGTTTTGCGATGAAGCGAAGCGACCCATCAGGGGTAGGGTTTGGGAGTGGGCGGAATCCCTCCCATGGTAAGAGGTTGTTCTGAAATACAGAGGGAAATGGTGCACTCTGGTGAACTTATAGGGTCCTTTTCATCCCAACAAATTCCACTGAAATTTGTTTTTGCCTGTCTTATTGTCTTTATCAATTTATTTTATATCATCCATATCCCTGTCGCCGAATTCCATTGAAATAAATTGTCTCTAACGTGAATTTTACGAGCTTTGGTCACGTTGCGCAGACAAGCTTATGGGTGCAGCCATGTTGGATTTCCATGTGACAGCTATCGACCAATAAGAACCCAGAGATCCTCTACGCTTCGCAATTTTCAGTAGAACGTCGGATATGGCCAAAGTGATCCTTCCAATATTAGTAAAATATGGGTAGTAGATTCCAATTTTGTTTGACTGTTACTAGTTGATTTCATGTTTAGGACATCTTTGGGCTTGCTAAAACATAGTGTAGTACAGTTATGGGATGGAGGTGCATGTGGATCCTTTCTGGCTCACGGGCTGTCTTAAATATATAGATTGTGGCTGCCACCTTGATTTTTTTTCTGCCACCTGGCGGTCATTTTGTTTTTAAAATATCTTTTTATTAAATGTGTTCATCCTAAAGTACAAATTTGTTCATAGATGAAATAATTTGGACATACTTTTGCAAGGTGAAATCTTTAATCAGAAAAACTAGCGATATTGGGCGGCCATTTTGTTTTTCGATTTTGAGGGACAAAAACAAAAAATTCAGCTTGGTATCCTATTTTTTTAGTAATCAGCGCACCCAAAATAGGTTAACAGGACTGGATACCAACTTTTACTCAAAAATGTCCTAACCGGTCACATTTTCAGAGATATGCTCCAGAGTACTGCACGTACACGAACATTAAGATCATTTCGTTAAACAGAATCCTTCGATTATGTTAATAAACTCAACTCTTAACAATAAGCAATACAAAACGTTTAAACAAATAAATTTCCGGTATTCTCCCCAAGTCATCTTCCAATAAGATTCTACCTTTTGTTGTCGTTCATAGAAGCCTGACTCTATAACGAGCTAATAGTAAATGAGAATACATACAATGACTGATGCTCTCGTGTGCACGTGTCCGTTACGTAATGAGGGCAGGTGGTTTAGACATAAAGTTTTAGCTTTGGGGGAAAAAAAACACCCCAGAACAACTGCGTTTGGACATTCAGATTTGCAGAACAATAAACGCAGCAAACTTGGTTTATTTTACCCGAGTGATTAACGTATTAAGCTGCAGACTTTCTGACACGTTTTCCACGGCAAAGTGAATACGAACGAAGCGGTGACGTTGTTTCCAAAATGGCGACGTTTCCTATGAAAGGGCAATACCACTTAACGGTGTCACACCAAAAAGACAGCTGTCAACTTGAAGCTCTTTGCAAACCAGCCTCACACGCCAAGAGTCGTTAACTTGACTTGTGAACAACAATTAGCCAGTGAGAAAAAACACTTATATCTATGTGCATAATGGCAATAGAAATCAGACACCAAAGAAATGGGATCGTCGTTACAATTAAACATTATAATTTCCAATGATGTGTAACGAATCCTCAACTTCAGAGAAAATAACTTTAAGCTACGGTAAATGTTGAGCGGTTTTTTGCCGAAGGAGATAATGCAGAATTCTGAGCATTACCCGAGGTTATTATACGAAACCTTTTTGAGAACTCGTCCAGAACGAAATCACCCGAAGCAGTACTTGAGATATAATGCCAACACTTAAAGCTGTAAGCCGTGAGGTGAACAAATAAATTTGAATCTTGCATATTACTTCAATAGTTCGGTTACATTCGGAAACCCTCGGGTGTGTTCGTTACACACGTTCGAGTATTTACCGAAAGATTTAGATCCATTTCAACAGAATCATTTTGCGTTTTAATGTGGAAACCAACTAGACACCTGATCATCGGGCTCTATATGTAAGAACCGCACCCACCTACAACCTACCCCCCTCCCCCCAAAAAAAAAATCACAACAAACAACTCCCAACAACAAACAGACCCCGATTTAGTTTTACAAACAGGATATTTTGACAGACAGCGCTAAAATAATTATATCAAGGCCTGGTATATCAGGCCCCGCGGAGTAGGGGAGAGAGAGCGGGGAGGGGAGGGGCACGGCACCCCACTTTTTAGGGAACAACTAATAAAATCAATAAAATAAGAAAATTGATGAATAAAACTATTTTGAGTCTCTGTGACAAAAAAAAAATGGCCGGAATCTGGAGAGTTTTCCAAGTATGATGGGGTTTATTCGGGATCGCTGCAGTCCTTCGGTCACCTACTTCTCAGTGCACCCCTGCCCCCTCCGAACACACACTTTCAAATGCACTCCAAATATAGGCGAATTAACCCTTTAAAATGGATAAATCGTCTTTAGCGGAACAAATTAACTGTCTGCAAACACGTGTTTTAAAGTAAATTAACTACACTGTCTGCAAACAGGTGTTTTAAAGTAAATTAACTACACTGTCTGCAAACACGTGTTTTAAAGTAAATTAACTACACTGTCGGCAAACAGGTGTTTTAAAGTAAATTAACTACACTGTCTGCAAACACGTGTTTTAAAGTAAATGAACTACACTGTCTGCAAACACGTGTTTTAAAGTAAATGAACTACACTGTCTGCAAACACGTGTTTTAAAGTAAATTAATTACACTGTCTGCAAACAGGTGTTTTAAAGTAAATTAACTACACTGTCGGCAAACACGTGTTTTAAAGCAAATTAACTACACTGTCTGCAAACACGTGTTTTAAAGTAAATTAACTACACTGTCTGCAAACACGTGTTTTAAAGTAAATTAACTACACTGTCTGCAAATACGTGTTTTAAAGTAAATTTTCATTGTATAGACTAAAGTGAATTTTCTGTACAAATCACGCATTTGTGTGACCCACGAAAACATATAAGAGATAACTTGTTTCTTGATCCGATCTGTAAATATCGTGTTATTTATTTCCCGGGCGGACGACAGAACAAACATGGCGAGGTGATAAATAATAACAATTCCTGGGAACCGTTAGCTTTACTCATTATTTATTCACGTATTAAAACATAAAAATACTTGGCTTAATAGCTATCAAACTCCCAAACTTGTTGCTAAGTAATTGTCAAGGTTCAAAATGTCATTACAAGACCATATATATTCTTTCTGAAAAAATAATTGTGTCCATTATAATGAAACGTGTCTATATACTAATAGATCACAATTAACCTAGACTCTGTGATCTTTATACTCAAGTGTCCTTTATATACAGGTAGAAGCATATAATATTATATAGTTTTATGTAGAACAAATTTTTCAAATGCATTATTGGTGTATTCAGGGAGCGTGATGTAGCTAAAAGACTAGCGTGTCTGCCTGTGAGGCGGTTCGTCATGGGATCATATGTTGTTTTTGTATATATCAATCACGATATTTTAAATCAGTCAACTAGAAAGACTATACATGTACATGCTTATAAACGTTAATGTCTGTCACTAATGCTTCATAATTAACAGCAGACACCGCAAGAGCAAATAAAATATATCACACACGCCACCTGGTGTTCGATTTAGCGGAACTTGCTACTGTCCAAAATGAGGATTTTTTTTTAACCAAGCCATCTCTGGACCTTGCACACCTGTGATGTTTATCAGGCTAATGCGTCATTATTTATTGAGGGGAAGGGTTTAGCTCAGTCAGTAAACAGTTTGCCGGCGGTAATATGGTCGTAGGGCTCATTCTATTTTTTCCTATCCCAGTCAGTCCTGCTAATAAGACACTCTTGCGGCTAAAGTGAAAATATATTCCTTCTAAAAAATAAGTGTTATCGTCATGATCATGAACAAGGTGATTGTCAGTCATCATCATCATCAACATCATCAACTACATCTTTTTCTTCTATTCTTCTTGATCTGCTTCTTCTATTTCTTCTTTGTTCATAATTCCAAGTAATTATTTTGTTTATCAATCCAAATCGTCCCGACTTCCAAATAATATCCATTGTTCAACTGACCCTCAGTCTGAAAAGCGTATTACATTAATAAAACCGGTGTTTTCTTTCTCTGTGGACCAGGCAAAACTTGCATCTGTCCAGTGTAAACGTATATACCTGTCTTGATATAAACATTACACTACAAATCACATTTTATCTATCAGCGGCACAATTGCTCATTAATTATCTCTTTGCTGTTCTGACACATATGTGACCATTTCCACTTTGTCATATATGACCATTTCCACCTTGTCTCTCAAGTCTTTTGTTATTTCTTATTACATGGTTTACTAGTACATCGGCATTAAAAACCATAAAAGTAAAATAAAAATAAAAATTAGCTTATCAGTTTTTATATAAAAAAAAATAATTAAAAATTTATATTCGGCATTAGGGGTACATCCATTTTTTCCATCATTTCCACGAGCGTACAAAACGTACATTGGGGTGTAAAGGAGTTAAAGGGACATGTACGATTTTCAAAATAATTTTTAAAAAAGACGATAAAATACTATTTCTAAATCATCAGTTTTTCCTTTTCAGTTTGTATGCTTTTGGTGAGGAGGGAGTGGGTCCAGAAAAAAGGTAACGTTTTATACTAGTCCAGCAGCCAAGTAAGTATTTTTTGCTTAACCTTGCAATAACACCCCCAAAGCAGATTATTGCTGATTTTGGTAGGAGAAGTGGTGTAGAATCTGAATCTGAATGATGCCAAGCTGGCATTATTGAGCATTTTTAGTTTTTCAAGATGGCGTCCAAAATGGCGGACGCTGTAACCCGAAATACTAAAACACGCGTATGTTCATAAGTTTAAGTTGGATTTCCTATTCTAATACATCTTTTTCAATATTTTTATAGTCAATAAATTCATTTAGAGAGGTTACAAAGCAATTGGAGACCACTTAGTGCTTCAAATTATAGATATTAGCACAATTATATTTAAAATTGCCGGCACAGCAAAATAAAACAACTAATTTGAGCTCTATTGTGTATAGTTTATTGTAATAGCTCTTTTCCAAAGTTCTTATGTTGGATAAACCCATCTAGAGGGAATCTATCAAAATTCAGCTTAAATGTATGACCTTGATCATTTATGATATCTAGTATGAGCATGCTACAGCTATGGTGTTCCATCCATGATTGCTGTATCGCTGACCCGAGGTCTCGGGTCCATGAGATATTTAGACTCTAAGTAATACCCGGAATACACATTTTGTTGACAAATTTTAATGCATTCGGGCGTTCCACCAAGGTAAGATGCGCATGCATCTTCATTTTACTCATTAGCATAATAAGTGTGTCATCCGCATAGATGGCCCGATGTCTGTGAATGAAGCTACTTTGCACATGCGCGTAGCGACAACTTCCGCATACAAATAGACAGAATTTGTCTGTGTTTAACCACACGATAAAATCAAGATAGAGAGACAGACAAGACAAGACAGACAAATATTTTATTAATCAATGAAAAAAACGATGTGAATCATTTCCTCACATGGATAGATAGCGTGTCATTGGAAAGTATTTAATTATTATATCACTGTAGCCTATCCAGACATGGTGGACACATGGGCTACCAACTTTGAAAAGTTTGTAGCCTGATCCCATTTCAGGTGGACCCGGGCTCCCAGCCATTTCCAACACTGATAAATGTTAGAAATGAATTTCTTGACCTCAAAAACATCTGATTACGCATATTACACTTTTTTTTTGGGGGGGGGGGGGGGATAAAATTAACAGTTTTGAACTGTTCAACTAACCTAATTAAATATTCAAAATGGCGGCTCTGGTGCCCATTAGAGCAATTTCTCAGAGTGCCATCAAAGTTCTTTTTGTAAGATATGATAACCCATGAAATTGAAACAGGTGGTTTGCTTTAATCACAAATTCTCACTAGACATTTTTTCATGACACTTGCTATAGAAAGTTATTTTTTACATTAAATTTAGCATATACAAAATAATATCTCTTAAATGGTGTGCGTTAAGTCTAAATAAATGTCAGAAATAGATTTCTCAATCTTATAAACCTATATTTACACATATTACAAAGCTAATTAGATAAAATTAACAATTGTGGAGTGACATTGGCTTTACCTCATTAAATATTCAAAATGGCGGCTCAGGCGGCCATCAGAGCAATTTCTCAGAGTGCCATCAAAGTTTTTTTTAATAATATTTGATACACCCAATTTGATATGTTTAACTAGGTGATTTGCTTTCATCACAAAATTTACACTGGCTCCCTGACTATACTGGTAAAAATTATTATTTAGGAATTTCAATTTCAATTTTTTGAAGCAAAACGCGGCAAGGGAGGGGGATAATTATATATAGGCATGCTCCACCTCCCATACAAAAAGTGGTGGGGACGTGTCTCACCCTGGGATTTATGCCCATGCTGAATACACACATCTGATAAACCTACCTCTCCACTTATAGTTCCCGATGCCATCAGATCTCCCGGGTTGATGTTACATCCAGTTATTGTGTGATGGGCCAACTGTTGCTTCATAGTCCAGTACATGTACTAGAAAAAAATAATATTGTAATTATCCTTCATCCAGCTTATTGCTTCATAGTCCAGTACATGTACTAGAAAAAATAATATTGTAATTATCCTTCATCCAGCTTATTGCTTCATAGTCCAGTACATGTACTAGAAAAAAATAATATTGTAATTATCCTTCATCCAGCTTATTAGTTCAAAAAGTAAAGTTTTTTTTATTTTACGACGCCTCTACAACACATTGATTTTTATCTTATCATCGGTTATTGGACGTCATACATATGGTAATTCTGACATATGTCTTTAGAGGAAACAAGCAACCACCACATAGGCTACTCCTTCCGATAAGCAGCAAGGGATCTTTTATATGCACCCTCCCACAGACAGGACAGCACATACCGTGGCCTTTGATAAATCAGTTGTGGACCACTGGTTGGAATGGAATATAGCCCAAACTGCAAATGGGTCCACTGAGAAGGATTGATCCGACAACCGACTGATTCACAGGCAGACACGCTACCATTTGAGATAGATCCCTCATATATTGGTTCATAGTCCAGTACTAGTACTAGAAAAAAATATTATTGTAATTATCCTTCATCCTCTAAGGCCTGAAGAACACCTTGTTTGTTTAAAATAAATCTTTAAAGCAATTACTTAGAAACTAATCTTAGCAGTTACGACTACATTTTTTGTTTAGCACCATTATAGACAATGCTTATTTATTAATCACTAGCTATTGATGTCAAACATTCAGTAATTCTAACATGTAGTCACGTGTGAGCCAGCCTACAATGGGATTTGAACCACTGTCTTCAGCTTGAGAATGCTTGTGGTCTCAGTTTTTGAGAATTACATTTATTAAGAGCTGACTGCTGCAAATTCGTGTATTGTTTGGAAAGTATGATATCAAAGGGAGGCCACTCCTAATAATTTCATGTCACATTTAAGTCAGACCACCATCACGTGTATTGATTTAGTGTATTGATTTAGTGTATTGATTTAGTGTATTGATTTAGTGTATTGATTTAGTGTATTAATTTAGTGTATTGATTTAGTGACGTGTTAATTTCATGATTTACAGTAACACTGAGTGCAATCCCTCAATTAAGAAAATATCCACGGCAAAATAAATGCTGTGGAGAAATAGTGTCTACAGCATTTTCCACGGCAATTTTAACACAGCATAAAGTATACTTTATTTTTAATAAGAAAAATATACACCTTAAAAAACATTAAATTAATCTGTGACAAAAAAAAGTGCCACAGAGAATGTAAAACTGCGGTAATCTCCACAGCACTGATGATTGCTGTGGGCAATTTCAGGGGTTGCCGAGTGTGAAACTGAAATGCCCGAAAAGTGTTCAACATAATAAATGCCTAAAAGAATATAAGCAATATTATATGGTCTCGTATGGACAGTAGACTGGATCTTGATAATATTAACATGTGATATGAAGTTTACTTTTAAACATTCAATGCAAGTCAATATTTTATAAATGTCTTTTTAAGATACATACCTTAAAGTTACTTTTAGAAATTACTGCAGGTTGTGTTAAACCTTCAACTGAAATAGAAATAATATAAAGATAAAGGGAGTGGGATCTAGCTCAAACGGTAGCGTGTCTGCCTGTGAACCAGTCGGTCGTCGGATCGATCCTTCTCAGTGGAC
>JAULBS010087552.1:0-17973 GCA_032355785.1 Symmetromphalus regularis | reverse complement strand
GAAGGAAGGAAGGAAGGAAGGAAGGAAGGAAGGAAGGAAGGAAGGAAGGAAGGAAGGAAGGAAGGAAGGAAGGGACATACCAGTTCAGCCAAGGACACATTTCCCTCATGTAGTGGACACTCTATCTCATCTGTGTTCTCAAAGTCAGATTTCTTCAACAGATCATCAAACTGAAACCGATATGGGCGATTACCTGAAATAATCCCATTAAACGTATTTAATATTATTTAAGTCAAATTGATTAATAGATGAAAACTTATTATTTTGTTGTACTTTAAGTAGGGAAAAAGTTTATCTCTAATTGGCCTTAGCTGCTAATGAACCCCATGTTCCATTATTTTTAGGAATGAAGAGTTAGTCAGCCATTCCCCTCTACATACTGTTAAATCTGCTTGAGTGGTCAACTTTATTAAGCAATCATCTATCTTAAAGAAGTATATTTGTATTTTATACTATTTAGTACAAAATGACTTTTATTAATTAGCCACCTGTCTTACTGAACCCCAAACGGGTGTAAATGGATGTGTTTGAGATATCTTTATACAGCATTAGATGGCTCAGTTAGACAGGTTTAACTGTATTTGCCATAGTACATATTTATACTTAGCCTCCCTTGATGCTTATTGGAAAGAGTAGCCTATGTGGCGGCAGTGGGTTTCCTCTATAGATATGTCAGAATGACCATATGATTGATGTCCAATAGCCAATAATAAGATAAAAATCAATATGCTCTAGAGGCGTCTTTAAATAAAACAAACTTTACTTTATATTATTATCTAGAGTTTTAAATAAATGAAATAAAAACACTCACCTGGACATTTAACACATGGCACATATTTATCTAAAAGTTCTCTTCCTTTCAGTGGGTTCAGAGTAGTAAGTCCAGGGTACCACTCATCTATCAGTGCGTCGAGGTGATCCACCAGAAAACCCAGTAATCTATAGTTATCACAAGATTGAGGAAGAAAATACTAAACACACTAGAAACTGTTATATTAAATAGAATAACTAGAAAACCAGAGTATTTTTTTATAAAATGTTCTGTGTGGACCATACTTTACTTATTGAAAATCCTTCCCTCCACTTCCCTTCACCTCCCCCCACTAATACCTACAGTTATAACAGGATAGAAGAAATTATTACTGAATTCATTAAATACTGTAGATCATGAAATTAATGCGATCATGATATTAATGCCAAAAAAAATGTGAGTCCATGTTATTCGCATTAATAATATGAAGCATTTATTTCTAACTGCAGCACATATGTGATGGTCTTTCAAACAAAATAAACAAAAATTAAATTACTATATTATTAGGAAATTAACCCTTGATAATTTTAGCTATATTTGAGTGATCTTAATTAAGTGAGCTGATCTCAACAACAAAGCTTTAGGGAATTACATTACAGGCTTATTACAGTACCATACATAAAGTACAATACTAAAGGGACATCACTTGCAATAATTTTATGTTATTTCAGTCTGACCATTGTCACTTGCAATAATTTTATGTTATTTCAGTCTGACCATTGTCACTTGCAATAATTTAGGAACATGTTAATTTCATGATTTACACTATAATGTATACTAACTACAATAAGTTATACTAAAAAGAAAATGGATATTCTTTTTACACAGTAAATGAACAAAACTTTGCTTATTTAAAATCACTTTCACCACCTCCATCTCACCCAAATAAATACCAGGAGCAAATCCAAGAACTTCCACGTATTTATATATATATAAATATTTGATGCTCATGTTTGGGTGTTGGTGCCACCTTTTTATGAAATCCTGAAACTACCATTGAATTCTAATATCCTTTCAGTGTAAAGTATGTACTAGTACAACAGATAAGAAACCAGAATAGGTTATTGAATGTCCAAGAGTCACAAGTACAGTAATATGGCATTCGTCAGTGTAACGAGGGCTAGGATAGAGGACAGTTGGTGGAGTATTTGCCTGAGGTGGGATCATTCTCTAATAGGTTTTTTCCCCATTCCAACAAGTGCCCCATGACTGATATATCAAAGGTCATTGTATGTGCTGTTCTGTCTGTGGGAAAGTGTCTATAAAAGATCCTTTGTTGCTAATGGAAAAATGCAGGTGGTTTCTTCCGATGACATTTTATCACTATTATAAACAAAGCATGTTCCTTTATTATGTATTTTATGTTGTTGTATTTACATACTGTTATTTATCCTATAACTTCCCATCATGTCCATGTGATAATTTTGTTTATCAACTCGTGTAATAATGGTATGCAAATTTGTAAGGTCAGTGGGAAATTAGACCAGAACTATTTGCAATTACTTTTCTTTAGCCACCGACACCAAACTGTCAAACTCCGATATGCAGACGACATCAAATGTTATTTTGAATAATCATTTCTAGGCTTTAAATACTTACTTAAGTGTTTTATATTTAGGGGATAACTCACTGTTTCGTTTTTTAACTATATGATTTCACCACAAAATTTGGATTTTGAGACGAGACGAAGTTCAATTATATATTTGCCGCAAAAATATCGATGTCACATATTTAAACCCAGCCATTATGTTTGGACATACAGATTCTAATATCATTGGACTGTCAAACAAATGGAATTGTAGGTTATATGGGCTTTTATTTAGGCAGATATAACTACTTTGGAAATGTTTTGTGTATAATTAGTTGTGTCCGTGTTCCTCACCTTCATATATTTTGAGTTTTCTTACTATAATGCATTTGACCAACATTGTGCATTTTAGCATAAAATGTTAAACAAAACAACTCGCTTCTTTTTTGTGGGCAAGTTTAAATTTTAAATTGTCATCCCTTAACTGTACTTATTAATAATAATAACAAACAGATAGTCTTGGATAAGCCTGCAAATGTCAGCATTATTTTCTTGATTTATGTTGTTTGTTTCTCTGAAAGCCAAATTTCAAACGATGAAATCGAAAAATAATGCTTACACTAAAAACTAAAATTAGTTGCAATGAACTGAAATAAGTCCAGTAATGACGAAAAATATAGTTCTTGTTCTTTCAGTCCATTTAAAAATTGCCAAAATTGGTAAAGTTATTGAGCATGGGAATTGTTTTCACTGATCCTTTTATTTCATTTTGTACTTTTTTTTTAATTGTCCAAATACATTTAAAAGCTAAAACAAAAAATTGTAGATTGAATTTTTGTTGATTTTGTCTTCAAGTTATCAGTTAAGATACAAATTACTTTTCTTAATTCTAAAACTTGATGGATTACACGAGAATGAGACATTCACGAAAACAGCACATACGAGGCTAAGTAGCAGCAGCTGTACACTTATTAGGGGAGAGAGGCTACATTGCCATTGACAGAGTACGAATACCCTGCATTAGACCACGAAATCTATCCAATGAAAAATAAGGTTATATGCAAACTTTAAACGGATGAATTTATAAAGACTATTAGAATTACTAGAGAACTATATCATGGCATAATGTACATCATATGAGAGTAGCAAGACGTCTAATCATCTGAATGACATCGTACACTGACTACTATCAATCCGTGGTTTAAGCAGAATTCATTTTTTATTTTTCTATATATTGATATAAAAAGCTATTTTATGAACGTTACAGGATAAATAGAATTCGCTACTCGTGTTTAATATGTAAAATATCAACCTCATGTCATTAATCATTATTTGTCTATTCAGAGCTTTGACTAATACCGATTAACTAACACTTGGTTGATATTTTACATATTAACAGACACTTGTTACGAATCCTCTAGTTATTACCCCGGTGGTCACACATAAAAGGGAATTATTATGAGCATTATTATACTTATGTTTGACAAGTCATTTCATTGGGTCTCTCTGGCAACTATGACCAATAAGCTCGTCTGTACTAAATATGACATCATTAAAACTAGAAAAAAGTACAATGTAACGTTATCCATAACATTACAGAAGAGCATTTTTCTAAACTGTTGTCGAATTAGACAGTTTAAATAATAGAATGATTAAAATTGTGGGGGATAATAAATAGAATATCAAACTGGTTACCATTTATTTTCAAATTTAAAGCTCCTGACAAAGAAAAATTATTTCACTCGGAACATAAATGTGATACTAAATGGCAACTCGTTTAATAACTTCTATTTTTCCTGCAAAACAATACTACAATTTTAATAAACGCGCATGTTTCCTAGCAACAATGATTGTTTGACATTACAAATGTCTGTCATATAAGGATGGTGCTAAAAGGTCATCAATTTATCATGTTTATCTGCTGCTAACTTCCTTGTGTTAATTAGAAAAGATCTCTTATTTAGTAGATGTTGTTAATGCCAAAACAAACAGAAAATAGTATTAAACCTACAATTAAGAAAATGTCTGTGGCAAAAAGAATAACGTGGAGGAATAGTGTTCATGGCAATTTTAGCATAAAGTATTCTTATTTTTAATAATAAAAAAATACACCTTGAAATTTTTATTTAGTTTGTGGCAAAAAAAGTTCTGCAGAGAATGAAAAACTCTGTAGCAATCTCCATGGCATTACTGATTGCCATGGGCAGTTTCAAGAGTTGCATATTTTGGGTGTAGGGTGAATTTTTGATGACTTAAAGATGAAGATTGGTTGACTGTTAAGTTCTATTTATCAAATACCTGATTGTGTTTAAAAGTGTTTTAGTTTTATGTCTACACACTTTAAGGATAAGAGTCTACTGGTTGATGTTTAACACTTACTGTGTTTGTCTCTGCTATTTAGATCAAGGTTTTTGCGAAACATGGATCGTGAGATGAACAAGGAATGCTACCCTGGTCTTCATTACCCCGAGATCTATCTTTTAGAAGGGGGATACAAAGCTTTCTTTGAAAAGTATCAGGTTGGTATTGCCACCATATATTGAATTATCTTCCCATTATTTTCGGTTGAAATTTATGTCCAAAGTTGGAACAATGAGATCACTGCTGCCAGTTTTAGTCAGAGGCCAGGTATTCTTTTCTATTCATAGAACATATTGCAGACCTGCATACCTTTCTGTTTTCTCCGTAATATTTCCTGACAGACACCCAAAACTGCGGCATTACAGCGATAAAGTCAAACTTTCCGATGGCTGACAGTAGCAAGATTAAAAAAAAATTATTTATAAAATAAAAAATTATAAAAATATATATTGTCGCTAAAGTTGTTGGCATTCACTTGTATGGAGAGCATTTGCATAACTTCCTGGGTGAAAATTCTGTGTGATGCATTCCTGACAGAACCCTTAGATTTCCTGAGAAATCATGTTTATGGGCTCTAGGTTCCTGAAAGGGCTTTTTATGGGTAGGCAGATCTGGTATTGCTACATTTACAGGGATCAGGGGAAATTATTTTCATGCTCTGTAATAATCCATAAAACAGTCTGATGGTGCCCTGTGGATAATCTAGATTGTAGAACTTTGATCTTGAATACAATATCGTTTTATGTATACACACTTTAAGGATAAAAGTCTACTGGTTGATGTTTGACACTTACTGTGTTTGTCTCTGCTATTTAGATCAAGATTTTTGCAGAACAGATCTCATATTTTGAGTGATTGACGCTGTTTTTTTGGAGCACGTTTTTCTTTCATTTTCCCCATTTGCAGTATAAGTAGGTGTTTATGGTAGTAATTTTGTCCGTTTTCTTGGAATTTTTGAATGTAAGTCATAATATTTTATGAGGATAGTTTTATATATGATTTAATGATTAGGAATGGTTTTGGTAAAGATTATGTATCTAGTTAATTATTCAAAATGGCTTATATTGCTAAAACTTACATATTAAATATATCATTGCATTTTAAATATCTTTTTTTCATTTCATGTTATGTCATTTTATGAGGTCACTCACTACCTTACCATTTCAGTTTATTATACTTTCACCAAATTATTAATCTGTTGAAGAATTTGTCTCTAATTTAATTGTAATTGAAGGTTACAGTCTGTGTATTTGGAGGTGGAAGTTATTCTTCAATACCACACAATATCTAAACAAAAGAATATGAGACGGGCAGAAAATGTTTTTATTCTTTTTTTAAAATACTGATATGTTAAAAAAATTTGCATGAAAAGAATTGAAGCCTTTGAATAGATGCTGGGTCTCAGAACATCAGGAAAAATGTGTATCATTAGCATTCATGTCCATTTAGAAATAGTAGGAGAGCAATGAATTGCTGGCCTGAAAATTATTCCAGGTTTGAAATTTTAAATGAGGAGAGCAGTTTTTTGTTTAGCAGGATAAAAAGAAAATGACAAAAAGTCGAGTGCGCAAACACTAACTACTTTACAGTTTCAGGCAAATGCAGTCGACCACTTATCTCAAATGGAGAATACTGATTAAAGGGAAATAATTCATTTTCCTGTGTTCAGTATGGGATAGAGATTATGTAGCAATGCGTATTTACAATGCAGCTAGTAAGTATGAATAATAATGAAAATTAGAAACAGATTTTCTTCATGTTGTTTTCTGTTGTTGCAGCATATGTGCGAACCTCAAGACTACAAGCCCATGCTTCATAAAGACCACAGTCATGATCTGCGTCACTTCCGAGCCAAGTCGAAGTCGTGGGCAGGAGAGAAAGCAGCTGGTCGTCCCGGTTTGCGTAACCTCAAGTTCTAAACTTGTTGCTTCCCATATCACTTAAATTATGGTCTCCATTGTTCTGGTTTCCATAGCTCATTAATTTATTGACGGCATTCTGGGCTGTTACGATTCAAGTGACAGTTACTATTAAAGTACGTCCTTTCATTTAAAAGCATTCAAAAAATAAATATTCTTTCCTGTTCTATTTCACATTACATTAATATCATTTTGTGCTATTTAAACCTTTTCTATATTTTCTATTTTTAAAACCCCTTCAGTAACACATATGCAGTATTGCTATCTTTGTTCATTGTCTCTCAAACCACCCACAAACTTCGTCCACTGCTATATTACACTCACTACCACAATACCAAGACACTCTTTGGTTGGTTGGTTTTCTACTTGAAACAGTTTCCTTCTTCAAGAGACTAGTAAGTTATGTTGACTGCACACATTTATTATTTATTTTATCATTTATAATATCTTTGCACTAATCCTCAAGAGACATTGACATTTAATTAAAAAAGCACACTTTTTGAAGTTTTTGTGAGTCTCGGTGGTCCAGCAGTAGAATGTCGGACTCTCAAGCTGATGGTAGTGGTTCAAAACCCATTGGAGGCTGGCTCACACTTGACTACGCATCAAAATAACAAAAATTTTGACATCCAATAGCCAATGATTAATAAATTAATGTGCTCTAGCAGTGTCATTATACCAAAAAAAAAAAAAAAACTACTTAAATTTAGACATACTTAGCTTTTTTTAAATTATAATATTAAAAAAAAAAATATTTTCTTGATTTAAAAAACACACAAAAAACAACCAAGTACCGTTTAAATATGACGATTGCCAAAAATGTTTGGCTTTTTTGACAATTGACTATAAATGTTTTGACTAGCTATTCTTGGAGCAAAAGAGAAAGCTATAAACAATACATAATGGTTATTTTGATTTTGTCTGGAAGACCTCGTGTAAATGAACATAATGTGGCTCTGCTTATGTTTTGTCACTATTAGAATAGCAATGTTAGATTTTAATTTTGCTGCTCTAAAAATATATGCTTTCCTTGTCCATACTTTGCATACCTGCAAAAGATGTGCTCATTAAAATGTAAATATGTCACTTGAATCCTGACACTCGCTGCCCTTCTACTACAATACAGGTGTTATTTTGTTTTTACGTCGTCGTGCGCAAACAAAAGTGCTCATCCTTCGTATCCATTTGTCTGATTGTTTGTTAGTGTATCTGATGTTGTCCGTATACTTGGGTAAATCTTGTATATATTCCATCACTGTTATTTCTGCACCAGCTGTTATGTTGTCCATGGTTGAAAACAAATGAAATTATTTCTACAATTTTTAGCGTGCCTTCTGTCAACTGTCCTTCATTTCTGATATTCTGGTACTTTCATTCTTGCTTGTTTTTCTTTCCTGTTGTACATTTGGGATGTGTGGATGAATTTGTGTATATTATGTGTGTGCATATATATTTAATATAAGAATGAATGAGAGTGCTATTTTACTACAGCTGTAAGTGTGTCTGCTGAGACTAGAAGGGGTGACTGTGTCCATTCAACAATTACATAACAGTATCCATATATTATTTTTCACACATGCATGCATGCACACATACCATAGTTTTTTCTTAAAATAGTTTATAGTGTACAAGTTTAAAAAATTGTAGCAAAATGTTAATATAGTTGGCTCTCGTTAAGATGTAGACAATGCAGTGTGAGACAACGCAATATATTGTTTGTGTGTGAAATATTTAATTTATCATCTCACTTTTCCACATTTAGGATATTTTAGCATTTGTGTTAAAGTTGCCAGTTGTTGAAATAATTTTTGAAATTGCTACTTTAGAACCAAAAGGGTGTAAGTTTGGGTTTGGTACTTTCTGGTATCACTGAATGTCTGTAAGTGAGCTGTGTCTGGTTCACAAAGGGTGTGTGTAGGTTTCTGAAGTGAACCCATTTATCTTGAAATAAAAATATATTTCACATAGAACTTGTGTCCAGGTGAGAAACAGTTTTTGAATCTTTTCTCCATTATTTGCTACACCAACTTACTCCCTTTTAGTTCTGAAGCAGCAAAATTCTGTAATGTGGTTGCCATTAGCGAACAAGCGACTAATTACTTTCAATACCTGGTTGCTTAGTACACGTAACAGAATTTGATACAGTTTTTTTCATGTAATATGTTCCATGATGTATCCCTTCATGCACTTACCCTCCCCCTCCCAACCCAACATAAGTGATGTGTGACTGTTGAATGGACTTGTTATTCCAGAATTTATTTTAAACAGTACATTCTGTGAATAGAAGCTTCTATTTTTATTATTTTATTTTGCACAGAGAAATACACTGCATGATATTTAGTTGCAAAGAACATTCAAATTTTACATTGTAATATTTCTTTTTCAATTACAAAAATTGGTATAATAGAAAGAAAAAGATGTTTTAAAACAAAAAAGAAAGAACTTTTTTTATTTGGGTATTATATAAGATGTTTACAAATTTTCAATCACATTATTTTTTAATGTAAAATTCGTGGTATTTATTGTGGGTTAAAACCTTGACTGGTTCAGTATGTAGAGATTTTACAGTCTAATCTACTGATTGCTCTATTCTCCATTCATAACAAATATTGCTAACACTGCTTAAGTACTAAGAGTAGTAACCTGAGTGGCCAGGACACAACACATAGTCTTAGTTGTTTTATCTGCTATATTTTTACACTTGTTGTTTGGCACCATTCCTGAAGTCACAAATATAAGTTTTTTAAAAATGCACATTTTAGAAAATCTATATTTAAACCCCAAAACAGTTCCGTAATTATATTATTTATGTAATATATCTTTGAAAATAGTTTTTTATAAGATTTTATTTTTTCAAACCGGCTCTTCATGTCTCAAGTTCACTGGAAAAAAAGAAGTTTTATTTGAATGATAACTTATTTTCTAAAATGAGAACCACTGGCATCAAGCAAGATTTCTTTACAGAACCCTGCTTTATTTAATGGAGGCTATTGGTTCTGATGTGTTAGCATCAAAAGTGACGTTCTGTACAAAGTAACATTTCATGATGAGTGTACGAAAACGTTTAATGGAAGTGTACGTATTGAGTTTAGTTTTGTTTGCACAGGGTGTAGAGAAAAGGACTGCAGTTTCCTGCTAGAGATGCTCATAAATGACAAGCTTACTGCTTTTTGTTTTGATTTCAAAACGGCTGTTTATTGCTATAAATATAGATGGCGTTTTTAGATATATTGCTTTAAAAAACACTATTTTTTTTAAAAGATCATTTCAGTTTTATTTATTGTTTTTTGGGCAAAATATAATTTTTAAAGTAAGAATAGGATAAAATAAAAAGGTATTATATTTTTATCTTGCCTTAAAGAATGTTTCAGAAGACAAAAACATTGGATTGACCTTTTCAGTCATTATCAATTTTTTCATTAGACTGACACAAAAATTTAAAATAATTTTGTTGTTGTTATTTTGTTTTGTTTTGCACAGACAGCAAGATATAGATGTTAAATTTCTGATAATAATATTTTGACGTAGGCTGAGAAATAAAAACAAAAATGTTCTTTTTAAAAACGTTTATTTCAGAATAAAAAAATAAAATGTCAGTCAACAAGTAAAACGAGTCCTTTAAATAATTGTGGTTGTATGTTCTTGTATTAGCATGTTAAATAGCCTTTTGTCCTGTGTTTGTTTAACATTCATTGTCATGGGTCTATTGTTTGTGTTATTTATTAAGTGCTTTATTGTGTTAAATATCACTTGGTGGTAGGTAGATAACGATAGCTAGGTCTAGATCCTAACACTGCTATCCAGTATTAATTATTCTGTCTTATCCACATGAGGTTGTATTCACTTTAGGCTTGTGAAAGTTTAAAATAATCATTCGTATGTGTCATATAAGATCCAGTTTGTCCACATGTGAGGCTGTAATTTGATATTGGTTACAAAGCTAACTACTGTGAGCATAGGCATACAGGTTTCCATTTATGTGTGTGGGGGGGGCGGGGGGGGGGGGGAGGTTGATTTTTGCCCAAATTTAAGGATTTTAAAAGGATTTTTGCCTGAATAAGAAACTCTCTCCAGCTTTTTTGGGGGGGGCTGGCAATTGACCCCCTGCCCCCCATCTTGTACACATACCAAGGGTGAAAACCACTTCTGAAAGTGGGGGGATGGAACTTCCTCCCTGTCCAAAAAGAGGGGAGTTTAGAGCATCTTTATGTCCAAAACATGGAGGCTGTGTATGTATCCCCAGGATGGACGCCATTATAGACCCCATGTAAACTTTGGTATATTTGTCCTAAGTGACATGTTTAAGTGAAATACTGGTAAAAATTATTATTTATGCATTTTAATTTCAATTTTTACGAAACAAAATGGGGGGAATAATTATATAGAGGTCCACCCTCACCCTCCCACCCCTGGGATTTACGCCCTTGACACTTATTGTTGGAAAAATAACAAAAATGGAAATTGAAAACAACAAAAAACTGCTAAAAATGCAAAATAATTGCTTTTCTTTCATAAAAAAATTGCAATATTTTAAATATTTTCTTAAAAATGAGTATAAAAATTTGATCTTTTTCTTAATTTCAGAAACCATTTGACTTTTTGTCTTACTATTCCCTAAAGAAAAGTTATTATTAAGAACGATTGTGCCTTATGACATAATAACAAATAGAACTATTAATATTAACTATCAAGAACATAGTCTGGAACAAAAAAATAAATAACAACAGTTTCACCATTAAAATTACTCTTTAATTATATATTTTTTTTAAATGTTGAAGTCACCATCAGACACAAGATAACTATTCTCCTTCACATAAGATACTCTTTTCTTTAACAGTAAAAATAACAAGTTTCACCATGTAAATTACTGTTTAATTTTTAAACAATTTAAATGTTGAAGTCACCATCACAAACAAGATAACTATGATACTGATGATCATGCTTTAGGAAAACAATTCTCTTTCACATAAGATACTCTTTTCCTTTAACAGTAAAGACAAAAAGAAACAAAAACCTGATGTTGCTACAGATTACTTTTTTAATTGGAAATTACAAAAAGAATGTTAATGACACTTTCAGATAACTATGACAAGTTTATAAAAACATTCTTCCTTTACATAGGTTATACTTTACCTTAAAAGAAAAGACAAAAACAAACCAAAAACCTGCTGTTTGTACTTAGATTACTTTTTGTAATTACAAAAAAAAATGTTAACTACACCTTCTGATAATGGCACTTTCTTTTTAAATAATCTTCCTTCACATAGGTTACTCTTTTCCTTAAAAGAAAAGACAAAAACAAACCAAAAACCTGCTGTTGCTACATACATTACTCTTTTTAATTGGAAATCACATAAAAAAAAGTTGACACCTTCAGATAACTATTACACTTTCATTAAAAAAAATCATCCTTCACATGGGTTATTCTTTTTCTTCTAAAGTAAAGACAAAAACAAAACCTGCTGTTGCTATATAGATTACTTTTTTTAATAGGAAATTAAAGAAAGAAGAATATTAATGACCCCTTTTGATAACGACTAAAAAATTTCCTTCACATAGGTTGCTCTTTTTCTTCAAAGTAAATAGGTTACTCTTTTTCTTCAAAAGTAAATAAAAAAACAAACAAAAAATCTGCTAAATGGAAATTACAAAAAGAAAAATATTAATGACACCTTCAGATGACACTTTAAAAATATTTAATTCACACAGGTTACTCTTTTATTTCAACATTAAAAACATAAAAAAGAAAACAAAAAACCTGCTAATTGGAAATTACCAAAAGAAAAATATTAATGACACCTTCAGATAATGACACTTTAAAAATATTTAATTCACATAGGTTACTCTTTTATTTCAACATTAAAAGCATAAAAAAGAAAACAAAAAACCTGTTAATTGGAAATTACAAAAAGAAAAAAATATTAATGACACCTGATAACAACTTTCATTTAAAAAAAAAACTTCCCTCACATAGGTTACTCTTTCCTTTCAACATTAAAAACAAAAAAATAAAATAAAAACCAATCTAAATTCCTAAATCTGCTGACCTATAATACCAACGTTTATCTAATTCATTTACCCACTTAATACCTATGTCTCGCCTACTCTGACGTTTATTTATGCGAAATAAAAATACACTCGATTGGTATGCATTCAAAATGGGTGCATATGCACACCAATTTGGGTGCACGCCGAAATAACAATGAGTACATATGTACCCGGCTACACAATGCACACAAATAAACTGCCAATCATCTGCAGTGCGCAAATTCCATTTGAATGCACGAACGTATTTTTTTTCTGTTTATTACTTAACGAGCATGAAAAGGATAGACACACATAAAGATGTACAGATATCATTAACAATGAGGATAACCACACGCATGCTGGGTTGCAAATAATAGACAGTTTAATGGAATGAAGGGGACGATCGCATACAATTAGTTTCAAAATTTATCCTTATTAAATGGCATGGGAATAAAGGAAAGGAATTCTCATTTCATGACACACGAGTTATTTTGTCTGACGAGCGACTATTAGACCAAAAGAAACAAACTTTCTGTTTCTAGTTCGTGTGTAGGGTATCAAACCAAAAGAAACAAAACCTGTTTCTTGTTCATGTGTAGGGAAGTGGCCCTAGGAGCATGGACTCGTGGCTGCTAGGTACTGGGATCAAATCTCAGTCGAGATATGTGATTTTTAATCTCAGTCCAGACATGGGATTTTTAATCTTAGTCGAGACATGTGATTTTTAATCTCAGTCCAGACATGTGATTTTTAATCTGTCCAAACATGGGATTTTTAATCTCAGTCCAGACATGGGATTTTTAATCTCAGTCCAGACATGGGATTTTTAATCTCAGTCCAGACATGGAATTTTTAATCTCAATCGAGACATGGGATTTTTAATCTCAGTCCAGATATGGGATTTTTAATCTCAGTCAAGACATGGGATTTTCAATTTCAGTCAAGACATGGGATTTTTAATCTCAGTCGAGACATGGGATTTTTAATCTCAGTCGAGACATGGGATTTTTAATCTCAGTATCAGCTCCAACTCAGAGTGATTGATCCACAAGGCTCAGTGGGTAGGTGTATACTACTGATTTATAAAAGGACGTGGTATGTGCTATCCTGTCTATGGGATAGTTCATATAAAAGATCCCTTGCTCCTGGTGGCAGTGGGTTTCGTCTCTCCTACTAACACAAACCTCTGTCCTGAACAGACAACACAAGAAGCTGAGTTATGTGCCCAGGACAGCGTGCTTGAAACTTAATTGGATATAAGCATGAAAATAAATACCAAACAATCATGTGTAAAGTATCAGAACAAAAAACTTGTGTTTCTGGTTCATGTGCAGAGACGTTATTACCTTGCAAGCCAATATTTGTTTTCTTTAGTGATAATTCCGGTATTTTGGGGGATAATAAGACAATTGTTGGGTCCCCAACCAACATATTACTAGCATTTCTGGGGATTATAAGATAATTATGGACTCCCCACCCTCTAGCATAGCCAGCATAAGGCAGATGGGGCACTTGCCTTGTCTGGAATTTCTGCAGGTTTGTTGGTTTTTTTTCCCCATGATTCTGATATTTATTATCCACATGGTTCAAGCTCCCACTGTCTGGGTTTGCTGCAGTGTTTTTCTCTCTCTGGCTACGCCCCAGCCACCCCTGACATCACCAATGTTCAGGGAATATTAAGGCAAGTCTGGGCTCCCCAACCTAGACATTACCAGTATTTCTGGGGATGATAACATGATTATGGACTCCCCAACCCAGACATCACCCATGTTTCAGGGGATAATAAGGCAAATCTAGGCTCTCCAACCCAAACATCACCGTATTTCTGGGGATAATAAAATAATTCTAGACTCTCCAACCCCAACATCACCATATTTCTGGGGATAATAAAATAATTCTAGGCTCCCAACCTCAACATCACCATATTTCTTGGGATAATAAAGCAAAGCTAAGCTCTCCAACCTCAACATCACCATATTTCTGGAAATTATAAAATAATTCTAGTCTCTCCAACCTCAACATCACCATATTTCTGGAGATTATAAAATAATTCTAGACTCTCCAACCCTGACATCACCATATTTCTGGGGATAATAAAATAATTCTAGGCTCCCAACCTCAACATCACCATATTTCTGGAGATTATAAAATAATTCTAGACTCTCCAACCTCAACATCACCATATTTCTGGGGATAATAAAATAATTCTAGGCTCCCAACCCAGACATTACCCATTTTTCAGGGGATAATAAGGCAAATCTGCACTACCGAACCTAAACATTACCAATACGGTAACTGTCTATGGAATTATTTAGTCAATTTGTTTTACATTAAGTAAAAAAAAAGAAGTTTTTTAATGTTGTTAGAGCTTATTATATTATAATAACTTATTAGATTATGCCAGAAAAATATACAAGTAAAAAAAGTTTACACTAAGTTCAAAACAATTAGATTAGATTTTTTTTCTTCTTCAAAACTATAATCTGTTGATTCAAATCTTGCCTCAAACATGAAAAAACAAACATTAAAATAGCTTTAAAAAAAAAAGAATTGTTATTATCTGAGATTATAAATATATATTTTTTAATATGTAACAGAAAGAAAAAAATGGTTAAATGATACCAAAGATTAAAATATATATTTTTTAATATGTAACAGAAAAGAAAATTTGTTAAACGACACCTAAGATTAATATTTTTTTAGAATATGTAACAGAAAGGAAAATGTGTTAAATGACACCCAAGAACATTTTTTGTTGGTTGGTTGTATTTATTTTCTTGCTTATATCCAATTAAGGTTCAAGCATGCTGTCCTGGACACACAAAGCTTCCTGTGCTGTCTGTCTAGGACTGAAGTTAGTGTAATAGAAGAGACGAAATCTGCTGCTGCACACTAATGCGGCTACTCTTATCGATAAACAGCAAGGGATCTTTTATATGCACTATCCCACAGACAGAATAACACATACCACGGCCTTTGATAAACCAGTTGTGGACCACTGGTCGGTGTAAGTAGTATACACCTACCCACTGAGCTTTGAGGAGCACTCACTTGGGGTTGGAGGCGATACTGAGATTTAAAATCCCATGATTCGATTCCAGTATCTAGTAGCAATGAGTCCTATAGCATAACGATTGTGCCACGGAGGCCGGTTTTAAAACCACTGCTGGGATCAGTTTTATAGCACCTGGTCACGGACAGAGGATAGACTGCTGAAAGTGGCGAAGTTCCCATGGGTCAGGCCCGTACGCAGGGGGCGTGTGCGACGGGTGCGCACGCACCCCTCCCTCCCCCCAATCTGTCGAAGTCGGTAAATGCAAATTTGGATTGACGCTAATTTACTAGAATAACGTTAAAAACGAAAATAAAACATTCGGGCCTTCACAAACGCACCCTCCCCCCCTAAAGAAAATCCTGCGTACGGGCCTGTGGGTGGAATAAGGGTGGGCGCATTTGATGAGCACTGGAAAACATCTGGTAATCAGAATGAAAATGCACATCAGATGTACGATTTAAGATGGCTGCTGAAATACGGTTTGTCTTGTTGTTTTAACAGATGTGTATTAGTGAGGGGGGGGGGGGTTGAAGTATATATGTGTGGAAAATCGGTCCTGATTTTTGAAGATGGTTGTCACCCGTTGACCGTAGAGAAATATTTGATGTACTTTACGACAAAGCAGTTGCGCGATGGGTCGCAAAGCGAGTTTCCAGAGGATCATTTACTGGTGAAAAGAGAGGCTCGATACCTTAGACTGTTAATCTCGTGAAAATCTGTAGGGGTCCAAACGATAATGTAAGTGATATACATGTATATGATTAAAAGTATGCCAGAGAATCGTCCCGGTTTTGGGTATTGTTATTTAGAAGATAGGTGGAACTAGAGAGAGTATTCTTTCAGGCGAGGTGGTCACCTGGGGCCATCCTTAAAAATATGTTGGTTTGCCGTAACATCTTAATTTTTGGGAGAAGGTAAGTAAATCTTCCTTTATTATTCCCAATCATCAATAAAAAAAATAATTACTGGTATTAACCCTCACAACCTTGATTTGAGGGTCGAACTCCAGGATGTCACCAATCATTTGAGATGCATCTATAGTACGTTTTGACGCTATGGGGTCGTTTATTTTCGTGGCAGCTGTGACAATCATATTCATATTGTCTTCTGTCAATGCGCCCAGGCAAACATCCGACCATGTCTTCTGTGTATCCAGCATATTAAGGCTGTTGGAGGGTTGGGGGGGGGGGGGGACTCTGTCGCAACAGAAAGTTGTAGTCGGTAATTCAAGGGAGGTGTTAAAAACACATAATTGAGTCGGGGCCCAATTTCATTGAGTTGGTCGAGTTACGGCAAACAAGTATAATTTAAGGATGGCCTGGTGGGAAATATTTAATGGTACGTCAAAACATAAGATAACAATAACTGCTGAGATTCGGTCAAGTTTTGATTCGGTCAAGTTTTGATTCGGTCAAGATGTGACGCAGGGCGGGTCACCAGCGGATTCTTTATGGCAATGCCGATGAAGAGAGGAAGATGAGCACCACAGCTCTGTATCATGTGAAAATGTTGATAGTCCAAGAGATGGTGTATGTCAGATACGTGACATTAGGCGCAGTTGCAATATTTCTGAAAGTGGTGATCCAAATGTGGATTTATGAAAAGGGGAGGGAGTCCAAACGTGATGAGTGAATAGAAATTGGGAAAAAATTGTTTATTTTCACGTCCTTCCACTAGGAAAACATATATTTTTTAAAGTCGCGAAAAGGGGGCATCCTGACCCAGGATCCGCTACTGGATATAAACAAATTGGTATTTTTTAAGCAGACTGGTAGGTTTATGTCAGATACACGATATATAAACAAATGTTAAAAATTAGTCTTTTTTTAAAAAGATAGGTAGGTTTAGATAAGAAAATCTGTTGCAAGAAAAAAAAAATGGGGATAACTTATTATCTTGGGGGCCGTATTCATTATGTGAAAGAACTTTCAAAGTATGGATGTATACCATTACTATTTTCCGTTCCAACTAGTGGTCCACAACTGGTACATCAAAGGCCGTGGTATGTGCTGTCCTGTCTGTGGGACAGTGCATATAAAAGGCCCCTTGCTGCTTATCGGAAAGAGTAACATATGTGGCGCAGCGGATTTCCTCTAAAATAAATATGTCAGAAATACCATACGATTGAAGTCAAATAGTAGATGATAAGATAAAAATCAATGTGCTTTACTTACTTTTGCTGTATACTTGAGTGCGCAGTATTCTAATATTTAATAATGTGGAGTCATGGGCGTAAATCCACTTTTTGGACGGCGGGGGGGGGGGGGGACGC
>JAULBS010087541.1:0-17975 GCA_032355785.1 Symmetromphalus regularis | reverse complement strand
CAACAAACAATTACTTACTTTGCTACTATAACAATTAAAATGAATAAAATATGTAGTATGAAGTCCTGGTCGATTTTTTTAAATATTTAGTTTTTGGGGTGGTTGCGGATAATTTGGGTAGTTCTGGATGCTGAGTCCCGATTGCGTAACTTCGTTCAGACGAGTTTTTTAAGTTCACGATTATACATTTCTGATGAAATTTGGATTATTATTTTTTCAGCACAAGTCATTAATAAAATGAACTGTAATAAAAATACAATAACATTTTCGATCGGTTATTTATTCGACATGTATACAAGCTGAAAAAGACTCCAAATTAAGGAAACACTGAATAGTGAATGACTGGCTTCCTTTGCGTGGCACTAGGGCAATCGAAAATTAACCAATGATTCCGAAAACTATCGAATGCCGGTAAATTTTAATGTAAAATTTTATTTCGTTTTAAAACATGATTACGTGATTTTATTCAAACAAACTGTTAAACTTATTAATTTATAATACTATATTGAATATAACGACCACAAAACTGACTATACTTCACTTTTAAATAAATTGTTTACACTTGGCGCCCCATAAGCCATGGCTGAAATAATAAACCTGATGTTGCAAATAAATGTTGTAACTTCCTTAAGAAAGATTAGCCTCAAAATGATGTGATTTTTATCGATCACAGCGACGATAAAAATAAAATTTGGTGTGTGTGTGTGTGTGTGTTAATTTGGTAAACCAACAACAAAATACATTTAATGTTAGAGATAACAGAGATCTTGAAGTTGATTTGTTTATGGACACACCAGAAGCTATTATATGGCAAACATACTGTATTTATAACCCATGGTATTTCATGTATTTTCAATTGGCAGCTAAGAGTATTTATTATTATTATATTAAAAAAATATATATATATTACATATCACGACCTTTGATATATCAGTAATAGACCACTGGGTGAAATTTGTAGTTTTTTCTACTTCCAAATGAACCAGCATAGCACTGTAAGTTGGAACAGGCATTGGAATTAAATACAATATCTTAAATTACATATCTTATATTACCTATCATGTTAGGGGCAGATCCATCGTACTATATTTTGGAAGATGTGCACTTTACACCCCCACCCCACATGCAGGATTTCTGAAAGGAGGGGGGTCCAAATGTGATGAATGAATAGGACTGGGGAAGAAGAGGTTAATGTTCACGTCCTTCCACTCGGAAAATGGTTTTAAAAAAAACAAAAAAAACAACAACAACCCGATAATATAACGGGGGAGTCCGGATCACTGGATCCGCTACTGCACCCCACCCCCACCCTGAAATCTCCTTTGCGTAGCTAGGCAACGTCGGGCATTGGCAACATAATTTAATATTAATGATAAAATTTTGTTAATTACCAGCGAATTCAGTAAAATTACACCTGCTAGTGTTGGTAAATAAGAATAATTTATATTCTTATCAACATGAAATGAATATTTGACACTATAATTTGACAAAAAGTGTACAAATAACGTTTAATTTCGATTTATAATTCATACGCTTTATTGACAGTAAACTGGTTATGTAGGCGAAATGCGAATGCGCGTCTGTATATTGATCCCATTTCTGATGTTTAATTAAAAAAAAACAGCAGGATAAAACTTTGGAAAATTTGGAATGTGAGTAATATAGTAATAACTACATTTGAAACTGGTGAGATTTTTTAGTGTCGCGATAGGTGGAACGAAACTTCGTTTAGAGACGCTTCTTCGAGCTCAGCATACGGCCTATTGTTGATTCTCGTTTGAACCTCTTAAGGACCCCATTTCGCTCTTTTATTGCATTTTTACTGTATCATTAAAGCATGGTTTATGAACACGTTTTGGAACTGCCGAAGTCTTAACTTTAGTTTTATCTGCAATGTCTTTCAAGATGGAAGTAAAAAAAATGATATGGCATAATCAACATAGTCATGGCAGAAACTATAAAGATGATAACTCACAACGTTATTTACTCTTTCAGAATGCAATGTTACATATGGAGTAGACTGTAGTCTTATCATGTTGTGAGAGAAACTTTATGGATAACTCACAATGTGATTCACTCTTTCCGAATATAATGTTGTATATGCAGAAGACTGTATTCTATAATTTAGTGAGGGAAACTGTATGGATGATAACTCACAATGGGATTTAACGTTTCAGAATGCATATGGAGTAGACTGTAGTCTATCATGTAGCACTTGAGAGAAACTGTGTAGATAATAACTCACAATGTGGTTTAACGTTTCAGAATGTTATGTTACATATGGAGTAGACTAGTCTATCATGTAATGAGAGAAACTGTATGGATGATAACTCACAATGTGGTTTACAGTTTCAGAATGTTATGTTACATATGGAGTAGATTAGTCTATCATATAGTGAGAGAAACTGTATGGATGATAACTCACAATGGGATTTAACGTTTCAGAATGTAATGTTACATATGGAGTAGACTGTAGTCTATCATGTAGTGAGAGAAACTGTATGGATGATAACTCACAATGGGATTTAACGTTTCAGAATGCAATGTTAGATGTTTATAGGGCTGATTTACAATAAGATAATCTATGCACAATATATATATATATATAATAAATAATATAATAAATATAACTGGTAAAAAAATATTCAATATAACTATGGATGAATTTTATTTTGTTATTACTATTTTTAATATCATGAAATTTATGATAAAGGTTAAAACCTCTATTATTAATATTGTCGGTTTCCTTCAGGAATGTTTTCTGAATAGCAATTGCAATAAGATTATGTTTTTGATTTAAAATTGGGCCTAAAGCCATGACAGTTCCATTGAATATAATAAATGTGTTTACCATCGGGGAGTTAAAAAAATATTTGGACCTTTGGCTTATAAGTCTGGAGATTTTTAGATAATTGTGTAAACCTTGCTAGTTTATGTCTTCCAGACCAAATCTCTCTACATTTGTTCAATATATCATTATTATTATTTTTTTAAATTTCACTTTTTCATTCAGAGACTAAGAAAGTTGCCTCGAATACGACTATGGTTTTAGGAACTGTCATTGGACTGTTATTTCTGCTGGTGCCTATTTTAATAATCATCTTCATTAGGAAAGTCGGAAATTTAAAACATACCAAAACCAGAATAAAATAGATATAAAAAAGAAGAAGAGAACGGAAAGCAGGAAATATAAAAAAAGAAAATAAAAAAGAAAAGAAAGTTACTTCCACGAAGTTCGTTTTTAGAATGAATGGCTATTATGGAGAAAACTGAAATTATACATGGATACTACAATTACGACTCAAATAAATAGAGTTTCAATATGAACTTGTTAATATACATTTTATAATACGTTAATATCCATTTTGATCACTTAATAAGAAAAATGGCCGCCATTTTGATTAAGAAGTGGTTGATAGATAGTGTTTGAAGAATAACACAAAGAGATATTCTGTGTGAAATTTCATGCTTGTATCATTATTGAAACTATTATTGCTGTCTGGACATCCTTCGGTAGTCAACGATTTACATTTTTCATTAAAAAAGAGATGTATTACAGCAACTGGCAGCTAGCGGAAGTAAATGTTTCTTCTAACCTAAACCAGAAGACAATCTGCTATTTAGAACAATCCCATTTATCAGGCACGGTCAATAATAGAAGTTGTTACGGCACGTACATGACAGGAGACATTTGATTGGTTGGTTGGATGGTATCAGTCATACGAATACAGGATTAAGCTAAATGAAATTACTTTGTGTAGTAAATATGTCAGTATACTATTTCTTTTAATATAATGACGTTAAAAACTAATATTTTTGTATTACTATGATATTGCTCCCTTATGTAACTTCTGAAACTGTATATAAACCAATGAACAAGATCACTTGATGTCAATTGGATTTCTGAAACATTGTGTACAAACCAATGAACAAGACCAGTTGATGTTAAATGGATTTCTGAAACAGTGTATACAAACCAATGAACACAATCACTTGATGTTAATTGGATTTCTGAAACAGTGTATATAAACCAGTGAACACAATCACTTGATGTTAATTGGATTTCTGAAACATTGTGTACAAACCAATAAACAAGATCTCTTGATGTTAATTGGATTTCTGAAACATTGTGTACAAACCAATGAACAAGATATCTTGATGTTAATTGGATTTCTGAAACATTGTATACAAACCAATGAACAAGATCACTTGATGTTTATTGGATTTCTGAAACAGTGTGTACAAACCAATGAACAAGATCACTTGATGTTAATTGGATTTCTGAAAGTGTGTAGCAAAGAACAAGATCACTTGATGTTAATTGGATTTCTGAAACATTGTGTACAAACCAATAAACAAGATCACTTGATGTTAATTGGATTTCTGAAACAGTATGTACAAACCAATGAACACAATCACTTGATGTTAATTGGATTTTTGAAACGGTGTATACAAACCAATAAACACAATCACTTGATGTTAATTGGATTTCTGAAACAGTGTATACAAACCAAGGAACACAATCACTTGATGTTAATTGGATTTCTGAAACACTGTGTACAAACTAATGAACAAGATCACTTGATGTTTATTGGATTTCTGAAACAGTGTGTACCAACCAATGAACAAGATCTCTTGATGTTAATTGGATTTCTGAAACATTGTGTACAAACCAATGAATAAGATCACTTGATGTTAATTGGATTTCTGAAACATTGTGTACAAACCAATGAACAAGATCACTTGATGTTAATTGTATTTCCGAAACAGTGAATACAAACCAATGAACAAGATCACTTGATGTTAATTGGATTTCTGAAACACCAAACCAATGAATGAACTTAATTTTATTTTATATAAAGCAAAACAAATAAACTGGAACAATTCTTATATGGATTTTTAATCAATGGCCATCTCCTTTAATATATATATTGTTGTACTTTGTCAGATGTTAATACTTTTCAATAAATATTACATTGCCTTATCATATTTTATGTTTCATTGAAGCCCACATATATGAATTTCTCTATCTCTCCCCCTCTCTCTCTCCCTCTAATTATCTCCTTCTTTGACATCCATTATCCTTTAGAATAAACATCGACTAAACTGTGTTCTGTCTTGTAGAACAAATATAGTGTTTAACACCCAGTAGATGCCGACTAAACAATGTTCTGGCATTTGCTTCGAAAAATTGAAATTAATATGCCTAAATAATAATTTGTACCAGTATTTCTATTTATTGTATCAATGTAACAATTAAATATGTGGTCTTGGCGCAAATACTCAGGGTGTCTATAATGGCGTCAATCCTGGGAGGGACATATTCGTCTATTTTTTGGAGAGAGGGGAGGTCCGTCCCTCCCCCCACTTTTGGACAGGGGGGATGTCCCATTACCCCTAAATGACATTTGGAACCGAACACGTTAGCATTAAATTTTAGTGTGTGAGTTTTAAATGCAACATTTACGGGTTTCAAATCACGATAACCTACCTCTAGAATGAAATTAGTGTATGTTCCTCCATTCTACCTTCCCTATAAAACGACTTTATACTTGGAACTGCTTCAATAAGTGGAGAAAATAGGAATGAACAGCGAGATACCGTTATAGGTAAGACGTCACTATTGATCTTGAATCCTCAAAGTCTCTTGCTTAATAAAGTCCGTTAAAAAAGAGATGTTTTAAGTAATTAAAATAGATACACCAATACATGTGACCATTTTTTTCAAAAATGAAACATGCAAATTGGCTGTATGTTGATTTATTTATCCAGTCTTTCTACCAAGGGCGAAAATGCGTTCCTGAAAGTAGGGTGCGGGGGGGACAGAACATACCCTTGTCCAAAAAGTGGGGGGGGGGGGGACGAACCATCCCGCTGCCCTCACCCTCCACCCAAATTAGACCACTTGAGTACTTTGGTATATTTGCGCTAAGACAACATGGTGAAGTGTTACATTGATACAATAAAGAGAAATACTGGTAAATATTATTATTTAGGCGTTTTAATTTCACTGAAATTTTCAGTTTTTCTAAGCAAAAAATGTGTGTGTGGAGGGTAATTATATAGGCGTCCCCCTTGTCAAAAAATGGCACCCCGGGATTTACGCCCATGATTATTAATAAATCAATTCGTGTCTTTGAACAAAACAAAATAAAACTATTGGCTTTGTCACACGTCTAATATCAAATAACGAAGTAACATAATATTATAACAACCCATGCAGTTAAGAAAATGTCGACGGCAAAACAAATTACTGTGGAGAAATAGTGTCTACGGCATTTTCCACGGCAATTTTAGAGTAAAGTATACTTTATTTTTAATAATAAGAAAAAATGCACCTTGAAAAAACATCTTATCCGAGGCAACAAAAAAATGCCGTGGAGAATGAAAATCTCCGCGGCATTCTCCACGGCATCGCAGATTGCCGAAGGCAATCCAAGGGATTATATAATAACTAAAATATATAATAACTAAAAAATATAAATATAGCTGTATTTTTCATAATACATAATTATTTAAAGTGTATCAATTACGGTTTTTCTCAACTTTTTAGTACGTTTTGATTTTGTTTAACGACACCACTAGAACACATTAATCTATTAATCATCGACTATTAAATGTCAAACATTTGGTTATTTTGACACATAGTCAAGCCTGAACTAGCCTCCAATAGGTTTTGAACCACTGTCATCAGCTGACATACTACCGCTGGACAGTTCAGTTCAGTTTGATTTTTGAACCATGCCCACATCCATTCGGTTGGGGCACCCCCGCCACGGGCCCAAGGTCTTAAGACAAGGGCACTGGGTCCGGGGCGAAAAAGAGTAGAACAAAGAGAGAAAAGACGATCGCTGGAGAACTGAGCTCTACCTTTTTGTACGAGTCGAAACATCTAAATATACTCAAAATACTACTTAAAACTAATTATTGTAGATTTCTATTTCATTATAAATGTAATAAAATGTAATTAAAAACATTAGTTTTCTGCTTTTGTGTGCAATTAAAAGTATTTTTATACATACAAATGCAGTACCAGCCCCGGTGGCGTAGTGATTAACATATCTGACTCGAGGCTGGTAGATACTGGGATCAAATCTCAGTGGAGACATGGGATTTTTAATCTCAGTATCGGCTCCAATCCAGAGTGAGTGCTCAGCAAGGCTCAGTGGGTAGATGTATACCACTTACAACAAAGCCCGTGGTATGTGCTATCCTGTCTGTGGGATAGTGCGTGTAGAAGATGCCTAATGTGTATTAGTGTGGCGGAAGCGGGTTTCGTCTCTCCTACTGATGCCAACCTCTGTTCTTGACAGACAATACAGGAAGCTGCGTTGTGTGCCCAAGACATTAATTGAGTTGAGTTGAAATATTTTTGAACCGTGCCCACATCCAGTTTGGTTCGGGCACGTTCACCACGGGCCCAATGTCTTTAGACAAGGGCACTGAGTCCGGGGAGAAAAAAGAGAGAAAAGAAAGGGGTGTTTGGTTGTTATTTATTCTACTTTAGTATATAAATAGGGGTCCTTTACTATATAAATTTACAATTTTGATGACGAGTGTTTTATTTATATTTAGTTTTTTGGTCTATCCCAAATTAAGTTAATTATAAGCCGGAGATTTAGAAGTCCCCAAGTAAACTCCGGTGAAAAGACCAGGAGGTACTGGACCTCAAAGGGGGGGGGGGGGAACCCCTGAGGAGTATCGTAAAGGCTGCCCATTGGTCCGGGGCTCGGATGCCGCTACCCTCCTAAGGTGAGAGGGGGGAGGGGGACAAGCCCACCTAGCAATTTGCCTACGCTCCTAACGCAGACCCGCCCTCATCCCCCTACACCCCAAAGGACGACCACCAACCCCCGATCGCCGGTAGGCCCATCATAGCCTCCCTACTGTGGTCACAGAAAGAAAAGGAATAGAAATATTGGGTAACCCAGTTTTATTGGTAACCTTAATTGGATATAAGCAAAGAAATAAATACAACGTACCAACCAATCTACAAATGCAACCTTAAACAATGTTTGCACCTTGCGAACAACCAGTCACAGACGCCGTTTCAAAGAGTACACGATAAAACAAAGATGGCGGTGTTTACGTATGTTACGATCCTTCTGTTTGTTTGAATGTACATTAATTTTACCATAATGACTTCAGTGTATAGCCATATTGGTTTTAACGTCATATATCTGTCATCTAATCACCACAGTTGACGGCTGAAGTGTATGCGTAGATATTAATAGAACTTGATAATCTCGCCCTCACTTCCCCTTGACAGCTGGAACGAAGAAGCTGTCATAGCTAGGTATTAATATAATGTTGATGCACACATAACACAACGCTAGCGGAGTCGCACTAAATCAGACCTACTCTATACAACAGAAAACAGTCAATGTTTGACTTTCTCCGGACTAGATAGAGCTAGCGAAGTCGCACTAAATCAGACATACTCTATATAACAGAAAACAGTCAATGTTTGGCTTTATCCGGACTAGATACAGCTAGCGGAGTCGCACTAAATCAGACCTACTCTATATAACAGAAAACAGTCAATGTTTGGCTTTATCCGGGGTAGTTAGAGCCGTGGATAGTAGGTGGACAAGTGTGATCCCAGCTGCCTTATAGTCATTTACTAGTTTTATCTGACCGTCCGTCCATCCGTCCTTCCAGCCATCCACCCACTCGTATGCTTGTCTATCTCATCAGCTCATTTTGACCGAACGCCACCTTAATTTTTGCCCTAATCCAAAACTTCCTCCAGCTTTGAGAGCGGGAACTAGTTCAAACGGTAACGTGTCTTCCTGTGAATCGGTCAGTCGTCGGATCGATCCTTCCGAGTGGACACATTTGCAGTTTGGGCTGTTTTCCGTTCCAACCAGTGGTCCACAACTTGTTCATCAAAGGCTGTGGCATCTGCTGCCCTGTCTGTTGAACGATGCATATAAAAGACGCCTTGGTGCTTATCGGAAAGAGTAACCCATGTGGCGGCAGCGGGTTTCTTCTAAATGCATATGCCAGAATGACCATATGATTGACGTCTAATAGCCGATGATAAGTTAAAATCAATGTGATCTAGAGGCGTTGTTTAATAAAACAAAATTTACTTTTACTTTACTTCCAGCTTTGGGGGGTTGGTGGTGATTGCCCCCTGTATACACCACCTCCCCCGTTTCGTACGCAGTGAACATATTATTGTTACTTCAGTTAGCAGAGCGTTGTATTCTCAAACTAAACATTCATTGTTAGAATTCCCTCACTGGATAGTGTATGATAGTGTCTTTAGTCCAGTAACCTTTTAATTCTTAGACACCCTATTTCTTCCCTTAAACCTATATTGTGTATATGACAGTGCCTTTAGTCCAATAACCTTTCCTCATTTAGACACCCTATTTCTTCCGTTAAATATATATCGTGTGTATGATAGTGCCTTTAGACCAGTAACCTTTCCATTCTTAGACACCTTACTTCTTCCCTTTAATATATATCGTGTGTATGATAGTGTATTTAGTCCAGTACCCTTTGCGTTCTTAGACTCCTTACTTCTTCGTCTAAACATATATCGTGTGTATGACAGTGCCTTTAGTTAAATAACCTTTGCGTTCTTAGACACCCAACTTCTTCGTCTAAACATATATCGTGTGTATGATAGTGCCTTTAGTTAAATAACCTTTGCGTTCTTAGACACCCTACTTCTTCATCTAAACATATATCGTGTGTATGATAGTGCCTTTAGTTAAATAACCTTTGCCTTCTTAGACTTCCTACTTCTTCGCCTAAATATATATCGTGTGTATGATAGTGTGTTTAGTTAAATAACCTTTAGTTAAATAAATACGTCAACCTTTAACGAAAAAAACTACATTATTTGTTTTTCAATTTGTTTGTCCGTGAGCATAATTCATTATTAGTTTTAAAATATTAATAATAAGCGAGATGCGGCGGTTATGTAAATAGTTGAATGAAGTATTTCTATGGACAAATCGAATGCTTATATTTAAAATGTATTCTTTGTTTGGAAATTAATAAGGTCAAGTATCCGTGGGAGTATGAGTTTAATATGTATGGTGTGTATGATATTTAGTTCAGTAAACTTTCCGCTCTTAAGCGCTATTTATTGTAGTCCAGTAAACTTTCCGCTCTTAAGCGCTATTTATTGGCACACGGACCAGACACGAACGAATTCGACGCTTGTCTGGTCTGCAGAAAAATTGGTTAAATGGTTATAGCATTACGGTGTTCATTGGCGTCCGAATCTTATCCGAAAACCAAAGTTGCATTGCGGTCAGGTTTTGTTTAATTTAGAATCGCTCCAGGTAGCTTGGTGTTTGCCTCGCAGAAAAGGCCTTCGATTTCTTCCGAGGAAATAGAAAAATTGATAGAAGGACCCGCATGCCAATAAATGCAGAATGCGGAAACTATCCACTCATGCCGTTTTTGGTCCTGAATTTTTTTTTTCTTACCATGACAGACACGCATCGGATTCGTATTGGATTCGTGCGCCAATGAATCCCTATATAGTGTGTATTATAGTGCCTTTACTTCAATAACCTTTGCATTCTTAGACTCCCTATTTCTTCATCTAAACATATATCGTGTGTATTATAGTGCCTTTACTTCAATAACCTTTGCGTTCTTAGACTCCCTACTTCTTCGTCTAAACATATATCGTGTGTATTATAGTGCCTTTACTTCAGTAACCTTTGCGTTCTTAGACTCCCTACTTCTTCGTCTAAACATATATCGTGTGTATGATAGTGCCTTTACTTCAATAACCTTTGCGTTCTTAGACTCCCTACTTCTTCGTCTAAACATATATCATGTGTATGACAATGTCTTTAGTCCAGTAACCTTTGCGCTCATAGATACCCTTCTTCTTCATCTAAACATAAATCGTGTGTATGACAATGTCTTTAGTCCAGTAACCTTTGCGTTCTTAGATACCCTACTTCTTCATCTAAACATATATCGTGTGTATGACAGTGTCTTTAGTCCAGTAACCTTTGCGCTCATAGATACCCTACTTCTTCATCTAAACATATATCGTGTGTATGACAATGTCTTTAGTCCAGTAACCTTTGCGCTCATAGATACCCTACTTCTTCGTCTAAACATATATCGTGTGTATGATAGTGTCTAGTCCAGTAACCTTTTTTGCGCTCTCGGCCACACTACTTGTTCGCTTGTCCGTGTATCGTGTGTAGTATTAATAAATAACCGCGGTCACCCATTCATAATTCATAAATAAAATTCTTATTAAATCCCCAGCCGACCTAGAAATAATGTGATACGAATACCTAATATATTAGACAAAATACTGAGCCCTTTGTCTCCTTTTCAATATCAATTAATCAAAAAGTTATTAACATTTTAGATATGATACGATATAAATAAGATTAATCGATAAAACTCTTTATTGGGATAAAGCGATTAACCTTAGTTTTACGAGCCATTGTTACAATATCATAATTAATTTATTAGTTGAATATACGTTACAATGTCTAAACGCGGTGACAGTCATAAAATCAAATATAGTGAGCATGCTGTTGCTCAAACGATAGCGAGTCTGCCTGTTAAGATGTCGGTCTATGGATCGATCCTTCTCAGTGGACTCATTTGTAGTTTGGGTTATTTTCCGTTTCAACCTGTGGTCCACTACTGGTTCATTAAAGGCCATTGTATGTGCTGTCCTGTTTGTTGGACAGTGCATGTAAAAGACCCCTTGCTGCTTATCGGAAAGAGTAGCCTATATGGCGACAGCAGGTTTTCTCTAAATAAATATGTCAGAATGAGCATATGATTGACGTCAAATAGCCGATGATAAGATAAATATCAATGTGTTCTAGAGGCGTCGTTAAAAAAAAAACTTTACTTTATAAAACTAAATAATATACGTTACATTTAAAACTGGTGGCAATCTTCATAACTCAGAAAATAGATTACGTCACAAAACTTGAAAATATGTTACATCTGAAACAAGTTGAAGTCGTCATAAAATTTGAAAATTCGTTACAATACCAGAAACCGGTGGAAGACCACATAAAACTATAATATAGATTACATAAAAAATCTGATGGAAGTCTTCATAAAACTAGAAAATACGTGACAATGTTTCAGGCTGTTGACAGTCATGAAGTAACCAGAACGTGTTGAAATATCGTAACTCTGGCAGTCGTCATAACACTAGAAAATACGTTACAATATCTAAAACCGTTGGAAGTCCACATAAAAATATAATATAGATTACGTCTAATACTGGTGGACGTCTTCATAAAACTAGAAAATACGTTACAATGCCCAAAATATGTGGCAGTCTTCATGAAATTAGAAAATACGTTACAATGTCTAAACACGATGACAGTCGTTTAAAACTTTTTTTAAATACGTTACACCAAAAATTGGTGGCAGTCTTCATAAATTTAGAAAATGCGTTATTATATCTAAACACGGTGGCAGTCGTTTATTATTTTTAATACGTTACACATAAAATGGGTGGCAATCTTCATGAATTTAGAAAATACGTTATTATATCTAAATACGGTGACAGTCGTTTAAAACTTTTTTTTAATACGTTACACCTAAAATTGGTGGCAATCTTCATAAATTTAGAAAATACGTTATTACATCTAAATACGGTGACAGTCGTTTAAAACTTTTTTTAAATACGTTACACCTAAAATTGGTGTCAATCTTCATAAATTTAGAAAATACGTTATTATATCTAAATACGGTGACAGTCGTTTAAAACTTTTTAAAATACGTTACACTTAAAATTGGTGGCAGTCTTCATAAAATTAGATTATGCGTTATATTGTCTGATACTGGTGGCAATCTGCTAATAATATATATAAAAAAAACGAATCGATGTCGTTAACAATAGACTGCGCGCGTAATCAAATACTGATAGAGTGCTTATTAGTCTCCTATTAGGCGATAAATCAATGCGCAATTTGTTATTGATGAAAATACACAAAAAGAAACGCAATTAAGCGCTGATACTCGCAACTATCTCAGCGTGTCTCATTAAAGTTCTGAAAGTGATCAATCTTCGGTTTCAAATTACTACATTTTTTATCTCGCGATTATCCTCGATTTGTTTGTAAATGTTTAATGAGTTTAACCCCTTCGCTAATGCAAACTAGGACGAGGTACAAAGTGTCAAAGTATAGCTTGATAGTCGCAAGAGCTGACGGTAGTTATGGATGTTGAGTGATGACTCAGATTTATCTGTACATACATTCGCTTTTTTGTATTTTGTGGTGATATTTTGGTCATTAACACAAGATAAAATTCGTAATGCAAGATAGCCTTATAATAATAATAATAATAATAATAATAATGTTGAGTGATGACTCAGATTTATCTGTACATACCTTCGCTTTTTGTATTTTGTAGTGATGTTTTGGTCATTAACACAAGATAAAATTCGTAATGCAAGATAGCCTTATAATAATAATAATAAAAGTAATAATAATAACTAATAATAATAATGACAATGACTGACGACGACAACGATAATGACAATGATAATGATAACAACAATCACAATAATAATAATAATAATAATAACAAAACAACGACGACAATGACAGCGATAACTATAACTATAACAATATCAATAATTTGAGTTTTGTTTCACACAATAATTTTGAATTTTAAAATGGCTAAATTTAAAATAAAAAGAACACTTGACTGCAAATTGTTTTGAATGTGGTTGTGTTTGTGTGGTTTATTACTAAAATATGTTAAGTATTGAACATCCTTTTAATATCACTTACTTTAAATACAGAACAGAAGTTAATAAGGATACAAACAAAAAATTAAATTCGTATACATAGGAGTTTTTGTTTTTGTTAATTTGTCAGTTTGTTGTTGTTGTTATTGTGGGTTTTTTTTTTTTTTTATTGTGTTTTTTTTTTTTGTGTGGGTTTTTTTGTTCTTTTTTGTTCTTTTTTGTTCCTTGTTGTTGGTGGATTTAAAAAAAAAATGAGGGGTAGGGGAATTTATTTTTTCATTCTCTAAGAATATTTTATTTGCATTTTTTTCGCAGATATGACATCACAAACCGTATTATTTGATGAACCATAGACTGGAACAGAAAATAAAACTGTTTCTACCAAGAGAGATGACATATAACACCTCAGTGAACAGCTCTACTTTCTCATATATTATTTACTTTCTATTTACAAGTTTGTTTACAGTTTTCTCATATATTATTTACTTTCTATTTACAAGTTTGTTTACAGTTTTCTCACATATTATTTACTTTGTATTTACAAGTTTGTTTACAGTTTTCTCGACGTGTGATTTACTTGGAGGTTAGACGAACAGTATCACGAATGTACGTGATAAGAGTTCTACTGTCAAGTTTTATTAAACATGGTGACAGCTGAGTACCAATTTTGTCCAACAGACTAACGCCATGACGTGCTGTGTACTGCGAACAGGGTCATCGTTCAAGGTTTTCCGCACATAACAAGTTGCTATTCAAATATATGCAGAGATAGATTTATCTTAGTCGGTAGAGCAAGGACGACAATCGCTTCCTGGAAGTGGTCAGGTGGACGGAATATACCCCCTGTCTAAAAAAGTGTTGAGGGGTCTGTTCTCCTATCCTCCCTCCCACACTCCACCCCCCCACCCTCCACACCCCCCACACACACCAGGATTATAGATCCCTGTGTACTTCGGTATATCTGTGATAAGACCACATGGTTAAATGTCACATTGAAACAATAAAGAGAAATATTGGTAAAGATTATTATTTAGGCATTTTAATTTCACATTTTTTAAAAGCAAAACGTGGGGATGGATAATTATATAGGCTTCCACCCCTCGATGGAGTCATTTGCTGGGTTTAATCCTTCCAAACAAATGCCAGACAGCTGATTTATCAAAGGCCGTGGTTTGTGTTATCATGTCTGAAGGAAAAGTGCTGGTAATAGAAAAATGTAGCGGGTTTCCGCAGAAGACAAGTTGGTATTCAAATACATGAACAGCAAGATGTAGCTCAAGCGGTAAGGTATATCCATTTTTTTCCGTTCCAACCAGTGATCCACAATTGGTTCATCAAAGGCCGTGGTATGTGTTGTCCTGTCTGTGGGACAGTGCATATAAAATACCCCTTGCTGCTTATAAGAAAGAGTAGCCTATGTGGCGGCAGCGGGTTTCCTCTAAATAAATATGTCAGAATGACAATATGCTTGACGTCCAATAGCCAGTGATAAGATAAACATCAATGAGGTCTAAAGGCGTCGTTAAATAAAACAAACTTTGCGTTTCAAATACATGCGAGACGAATTTTTGCTCAGTCGGTAGAGCTGCTTTGGCCGTAAGATCGAAACTCCTCGGTGGACTCACTCTCGAAACTAATGTTCCACGACTGGTATATCAAAGGCCATGGTATAAGCTATCATGTCTGAAGAAAAATCTGGTGGGGAAAGGAGTGATATGTGGGGACAATATTCCCCACCCCCAATAATCGGCGACGCCCTTTATTGCTATAATAAACGCCTTAAAATATATGATTTATTTGATTTGTTTGTTCAATATGTCATATAAATTCCGTTATGTATTTAATAGCTTTTAAGGATTTGCATGTGGTACATTTATTGAGATGTAGGTGTTTTTCAAATGACTGATGGCGCTCTTATTCAGTCTTGCCCCTCACCCAATATTCAAATAGATGCGCCGACCCTGACGAAGAAGTACGTGACGTAAAAAAAATGTGTGACGCAAGTGAGTGTCTCAAAATCAAGTCATGCATTAATCGTGGACGAATAGCTGGAACGATAAAAAAAAACCTCATTTCATTCGTTAAAAGGGGTCGTGCGATGACTTAGATGAACACTGTTTCGGAACCACATCCGATTCTCCTTTTAACATGAGCCAATTACTTTCACGTCCGCGGTGACGTCATCACAACGTTCTTCTCTACAATCACGCAATCCTCTTCTCCCAATACATCTCTCACAAAACCTCTCCGACACAATTGTCCAGAAGTCTGCTGAAAGCCGAGGGTCGTTGAAACTGGAAACCGTATGAGAGAATCTATAGATGCCTTCAACACTAATCCGCATACAGACTATGCGTAGCTGTGTTTTCAAGAGTAATAGCCATTAAATGAGAGAGTGTGTCTGAAAGCATGCATGGTTGCACTAAATATGCCACAAAAGGCGATGCAGTTACTGTATTGCATTGATTTGAAGTACAAGGATCATAGAAGAAGGAGACGAGTCTGAAATCATTATTATACGTTGGCAAAAACGAGCTCATATAACTAGATAATGACTCTTATGTTGGGAAGATTTTTTGTATACTATAGGATGAAATTACGTCCTCTTCCGAAGTAAAGTATGGTAAAGTTTGTTTTATTTAACGAAGCCTCTAGAGCACATTGATTTTTGCTTATATTATCATCGGCTATTGGACGCCAATCATATTATGGTAATTCTGACATATTTCTTTAAATCCGTTGCCGTCACATAGCCTACTCTTTACAATACACAGCAAGGGGTCTTTTATATGCAATCTCCCACAGACAGGACATTTCATACCATGATATTTGATGAGCCAGTAGTGGATAACTAGTTGGAACGGAAAATAGCCCAAACTGCAAAGGAGTCCACTGAGAAGGATCGATCCGACGACCGACCGCTTCACAGGTAGACACGCTACCGCTTGAGCTACATTCCGCTCTCCTATTCCGAAATGCGTCGTATTTTATTTTCCTATACTCTGTAAATAAACAATGGATGTTACCAAATATGTTGGTAGTATAAGTTGGCCCTGCTGGTGGTGGTGGTTTTATTTATTTTCGTGCTTATATCCAATTAAGGTTCAAGCACACTGTCCTGGGCACAAAATTCAGGTTCCTGTGCTGTCTGTCCAGGACAGAGGTTAGTGTTAGTAGGAGACGCGAAACCCGCTGCTTTTTTCTATAAACAACAAGGGATCTTTTATATGCACTATCCCACAGACAGGATAACACATACCACGGCCATTGTTAAACCAGTTGTGGACCACTGGTCGGTGTACCCACTGAGCCTTGCGGAGCACTCACTCTGGGTTGGAGCCGATACAGATGTTAAAAATCCCATGCCCCGACTGAGATTTGATCTCAGTACCTACCAGCCTCGAGTCCGACATCTTAACCACTTCACCACGGAGGCCGGTTTTGGCCCTGCTGGTGCAGTGGTTAAGCTATGGGACTCGTGGACGGTAGGTACTGGGATCAAATCTCAGTGAAGACATGAAATTGTTAATCTCCAACCCAGAATACGTTCTATGCAAGGCTCATTGTATAGATGTATATTACTTAAACCGATCAGTGGTCCACAACAAGGCACCTTTTTGAAAATGATTCTGACATAACAGTTATTACAATAGTTTACCTTTTATATCTGTGTTTGTTCTGTAATTACGTTTCTATCAATACTGTTATGGGTTAAAACAAAAAATTGTCTTCTAAAACCCACGTGCAAATAGACGCTAAAACGCAATTTGGAACTAGGAAGTTAAATGAAAACACTTTGGAAATTATTTTTACACTAAATATAGTTATGTAATTAATAACCTTTCTTATCACTTGCATTCCTAAACTGGACATGGTAGACAATGATGTCGTTAAATACCGTATAACTGGAAATTTTCGTGGGTTTTTATTTTCGTTCTTTTCGAGGGAAAGTGTGTAACCTCGAAAATATAAAACCTCGAAAATATCTGAAAATATCAAAAAATCGATCTAAAATATTTATTGTTAACATCGTAATAAAGTGACAAGTTACCGGTTTTTTTTATTTCCGGTCATGCGCAGAACACAGGAAACGTCAAGTCAGCTTACTATGCGAGTATTAAACAATAAATACTACAGCGTCTGAATTACAAAACTTCTCACTCACATATTAATTAGTTTTCTATATACCGGGTAATCAAAGACTATGAACAGTTGTCTCACTAATAGCATATAGCCGTAGCCAATTACAGCT
>JAULBS010087530.1:0-17975 GCA_032355785.1 Symmetromphalus regularis | reverse complement strand
GGTAGGGCTAGTGAATTTCTAAGTCGGGCTAGTGAATTTTGAAAATCACTGATCCCATGGCTAGTGGATTTAAAACAAATTCTAGAAGCCCTGATAATCAACATTCAAACAACACCAATAACTTGTTGTATGGAATATACTGTTTTCTTGATATTTCCTATGTTCTGTGCATGACCGGAAATAAAATATCCAGGTGACTTGTCCGTTTTTTATGATGTTAACAATACATATTTTGATAGACTTTTTGTGATATTTTCAGTTATTTTCAAGGTTTTATGTTTTCTAGGTTACACTTACTCTCGAAAACAACGAAAATAAAATCCTATGAAAATTTCTGGTTATACAGTATTTTTTTAGATAGCAGGAACAGAAAAAGGCAGAACAGAACCTAAATAAATTTATAATAATAATAATCACACATTAAAATCAAAATTTTATAGTTTCAAAATTACAACAAAAATTAGAAAATCAACAACTTGATAAAATTTAAGTTATGAAAAGATATGTATATGTCTGAGGTCAAACTATTTTATTCATTCATTCACTATCTCTCTTTCTCTCTATCTCACTCACTCATTAATTCACTTATCAATGATTAAGTTGTATATAAATAAAATTAGCAAATTCCAAAAAAAACAATTCATTTGACACATGCCGGTACCAAAAAACCCTACTTAAGTATGTAAGCAGATGCTACTGTTAAAGAGGCAACAACATATTTGCATAGAATATAGTAAGCATAGTAGTATAAGCATCTACTCTGTTTATTTACTAGTCTAGCAAGGATGTGCCCACAAAAGGCAGTACAGTGAAACTATTTACTATTTGTGTATTGATACTTTGTATTTCGGCAAATATAGACATTTTACATGGCCTCAGATAGTAAATGATACCATTTAAAATCCATAATAGAAACGTTAGCCCCACAACTAACAATGTCATATGACCACCAACAATGTCAGATGACTACCACCACCAACAATGTCACCATGACAACAACCACTAACAATTTCACATGGCCATCACCACTAACAATAAATCCTTCACCACATATAATTCTGACCACTGACTTTAAAAAAAAAAAGACTGTTAGTGTAACGTCACCATAATATATTTTTTATTTGGTGGCCATTAGGTCCACAACACACGATGTTTGCAACTCATGTCTTCAGAGGAAACCTGCTAGTGCAACATAACAACTTTTTTTAGCAGCAACATCTTTTATATACTACTCCACAGACAAGATAATTATATATCATGGCCTTTGTTAACCAGTTGTGGACCATTTGCTGAAATGAGAAATGGCTGAAGTGGGTGTACTGAAGAGGACTGATATGACTACTCATGGAGGCTCAGGCTGACACCCCCCTCTTGAGCTACATCCACTCCCTGTCATAATTCTAACTCTAATTCTAAATGAAGATCCTAAAAGTGTGACGGTCGCTTTTTTATTAGAGAAATCTAACTTGGTGATTTTTCTCTACAACACTGGCATTCATATCATACGTCTTGGCTATTAACTACAACATAACAAACATAAAACTAAACTTTTTAATGGCAGTCTTTTAAAAAACTAATTTTATTACACACCTATCTAACCTTACTATAGTAATAAAGCCATTTTTAAACCATGCAATAAAATGTCTTTTATTACACATAATACTGATTTATTTCTATTAATAGCAGATCCAGGAATGTTCAAGGGGGAGGCTAATTTTTATAAAATAGTTTTCACCTAGATGGCATCTGAATAACATAATTAGCCATGTGTAAATAATGATTTTAAAGTATTTAGAGGCATATTTTAAAGAGCTTTTTGGGTGAATTTTCCAGATTCATGGAAACATGATTTATTATATTAAAAAATTTAATTTCAAAATTTTATCAATTGCACATAATTCATCTAGCTTTGTAGATAAAGTAAATTGTTTTATTTAATTAAACTTTTGCAAATTATAACATTTAGTGTTGGTATGTAATAAATACAGAACTACATACTTGTTGGTTTCCCCATCTCATTTATACTGTGAAATAAAAAAAATATGAGAAAACAATTGATACGTGTTGAAGGAATTAGTTGGTTCTGAATTCTGCATCTTAGTAACTCAAGATTTTTCGCCAGTCTATTATATTTTTCTGGGCACATCCTTACATGTGTATGTTAAACATCAAATGAAGGAAATTAAAACCACTTACTTAAGGCGCTTCATTTGAACAGCTAATCTGAATATACGATAAATAATACTTTATGTCAAACAGGAATTTACCTATAAGCATAACAACAAATTCTGTGAAATCAGAATTCCAAGTCTGCTAGATATATTTTTTATTCAAATACAGTTCTGAATCAAAAGTGGGAATTTCATTTCAAAAAGCAGGACCATGACGGAAAAATCGTAACATTGTTATGAAGAGCAACTGAAGAGTGTTTTCACAAAACTTGCTAAGTCAGTGTGACTTAAATTGAGTAAGATGTTTTTACAATGCCTGGGACATGCATTAGAGGAGAAATATGATAAAATTGTTGGTTTAATAGTCTTTTACAAGGGTTACTATAAGTGTGTACAAATATCAACATGCAAATTGTGGACGTTGAAATTTTTGAGAAACCACTCTCCAGTTTTAAATGCGGTATGGTAGTGAAAATGTGAAAAATCCAAAATAATGGGGAAAGGATATGATGTTAATAAATGATCAGCCAAGCAAAAGGAAAGATGGAAAATTAGTTGTTGTTTTTTTAACCTATGTATAATGCTAGAGGAACTAAGAACATTATGCCAACTTTCACTATTAACAACTAGCAAATACTGACAACCATTGCTATGCAGAGTAAATTTAAATTTGTAAACAAAAATCTATTGACAATATAAAATATAACGTTTTAAGAGGAAAATGTCTTCTTCAAAAATATTTGTATTATTGACTTACTTTGCCAATTGCTGCATACTTTGAAGATGAGGTTTGACCCCTTCCTTTTCAAGAATTGGATTCACGTATATCTTTGAGGTGTAGTCCATTTTCTTCTCCCTCTCTACATCACTGTCATAACCTGCAACAGTAAGTGTATCACAATAAGATAATTATTATTTTAACACACTTTTTTACTGGAACATATTTTTGAGTCATAACAGAAATTAGTCAGTTTGTGAACATATATTAAAAAAAATATATATCAAAATAAAAATAAAAGAGTAATGAAAGCAGAATGCAGGTTGTTTTGAACTCAGACTAAAATGTATGTTAAGAACGTTACTTAAAGCAACAACTGTTTACTGCCTGCCAACCATCGCCTCCCTTCCACCAACCACAAAAACATCTCATACACCCAAATAAAATATTCAGGATTTACATGTAAAATATCTTTATTATTCCATTTTATCTGCTCCAATTTTGTAATATTAGTGTATTTAAAAACCTAATATTAGAATATAATATATATAAATAGATGATAATTTTTTGTGCTGCTGGTTGGCGTCATTACAAAACAAATTCTGTCTTTCTGTCAAGGTAAAAATATTATACAACTGTATAAATATACATGTATACAAACACATTTAAGAAAATGAAGCATATTTTATAAGAAACAGTTTTAATTTACCTTCTTCTTCGTCATCTGTATCCGAGTCATCACTATCCCCGCAAGCATTTGCCCGACTGTCAGACATGCCAATGTGTGACCACACTAGCACAGAGGTGTCCGCTCCACCAGTTGTTATCAAGTGCTTGTTGTTGCGAGTCCATCGGATGTTTGTCACATGTGCACTGTGACCCACATACTTCTTGAACTTGGAGTACTTTCCCTAAAAAGACAAACAAGGTATGTCTTACAAACAAGGCTGATGTCAAGATGAAGACCACTAACAATAGAAGTCAGTCTAAAAAAAGTTATCCAAAGTGTTTATTCAGTATAAAGCCACAGACCTTAGAAAAAGAACGGCCACATATTTTTTTATCAGGTAAAAATTCAAATTTCCCTCAAGTTAATTTACAAGTAAAGTATATTTTGAATGGCCATTGCACTAAAGTTGAATAAATTAAGTCATATTGTATTTCCTCCAGAATTTTGGTTTATATTGTAAAATTCCCTACGTTTTCGAACAAATCTCTGATTTTCAGTTTTTCCCACCCTGTCAAAGAAAAACAAATCAAGTACATCAGAGTTGTTCCAGACTACAATGAGAAAGGTATTAGCAAAGTTATACTCATACCTTATTTTAATTTATTGGTAATATGTACAAATGAGGAATAAATAAGTACTTACTATAGCTGGGTAACCGAAAAGCTTAACAAATCCAAAATCATCTGCAGTTGCAATAAGACTGCCATCACGAGATAACGTTGCAGCATTTACATCAGTGACATCACATTTTGGGGGCCAAATCCCTTCACAAGTCTGGCCAAGAACACACGTCCAGGTAGACCAATCAAATCTCTCTATTTCCTTATGAGTTAATGTGATTCTTTTACCCCTAGGGGCCTCAAAGAAAAGCTGTTCCTTTGCACCAGAGTTCAGCATCAGCACCTTTCCTATATTAATAAATATAAAATCAGTGCCCATTAGCATTCAAAGAAGGATGCTGTAACAATGAATTTCAACTGGTGGTGGTGGCCAATATTTTTTAAAATAATAAAATTTATTTTAATTTTAAATATTTATTTAAATAATATTTAAAAGAATAAATTAATCCAGATGAATATATCACCCAAGTTAACCTAACACAATAAACAGAGGTAATTTAAAAACAAAATAAAAATCTAAACATGAAATTTAACATTTATGGAAAAGAAACATCTCAAAATGTTTGGCTTTTGTTAAGGCAAGATAAAATTATATTTGCCAATGTGACAGAACATTTAAATATAAACATTCAAAATGGTTTACCTTTGCAAAAGTATCTTCTGTCTCATCATTTACTACAATGATGTATTTCTTAACATGATTACAAATTGTGGTTGTTAAAAATGGTTTACCTCTAGTGTCCCAGTCAATGTGTGTGATATAGCTAGATGCTCCCTTGCATGTTCCCACTCGCTTAGTGCTTAGAACATTGTAGATATCCACAAAGTTGTCATGAGATGCAACTGCCAGGTACTTGCCTGGATCTATAACATAAGCAAACTTGCAATATCCAGGTAAGTGGTCATTTAAGGATTGTCTGTTATTTCTTATAGGTTCAATGGGGAAAAAATATATCTGAAAATTGTATTACATTCATCGAAACTTTAACAAAAACATATTACTACCAATGAACTGTAATGATTATAGTAGAAATTTACTCATAATTATCATTGACATTTTCCTATTCATAAACAGGACCCACCTATCCCACCCAAACAAAGAAAAATAAAACTAGAAGTACGAACATAAGAGTTATATAAAACAATTCTTTTGTACATTTAAAAAATTCTGTTAACTATATATTTACTGAAGCAATCTTACCAGGCGAAAATTTGATGTCTGAAATTTCTTCTTTTCTATGGTGGTTACTGACAATGTCATCCATTGTCTCAGCATTGACAACCACAAAGCTACCTATGATATAAAGAAAAAAACAGTTTGTAATTACATCTTCAAAATTTAGCTGTTTCACAAGTTAGGATACAGGCACGTGTACGTGTATTCTTGGTTTTAATTTATTTTCAGAAAATCCTGTGTGTCAATCAGCAACAAAATCAGCAATGCGTTCCAAATAATACCAAAAATTAATCTGGAATTCACAATAATCAGTAAGAAACCTTCATAAATAATGAAGTGTTCCAATTATACAATGTCAACAAACATCAGTTTTTGCTGTTCGAAAATGCCAAATCATTACTAAGACAATTCTTTTAGTTGTCAGATGGCGATGATAATCAAATAAGTTGCCACACCAACATTTTGGTCGCATGGTGCATGATGTTGAAGTTTTGAGTCAAGACTATAAAAGTTTTATAAGCAAAAACACTGATATAACTTTTAAATGAAATAGTTCACATGTGTTGATGCTACGTACTCCTTACAATTAAAATGCTAAGAAAGCATACCATCTTTAAGTCCTATAGCAATTGCTTTTCCATCTGGAGAAAATGCCACACATCGACCAGCCTGCTTCAGCTCCTTGTAGTTGATCATCTTGTGCTCAGAAGAAATCTCCCAAAGACGAAGTGTTTTGTCATCACTAACTGTGGCATACATGTCCAGTGATGGGTGTACAGCCAGACCCCATAATTCACCCTCCATGTGACCCTAGAAAAAAAATGCAACGTTTATAAAATCAAGATGAAAGCCCATCTCTAATAAGCAGCCACTATTATTATGATAAAAAGGAATACAAAGTAAATACCATGTTGATGGTTCTATAAGGTAATGTTAAATGTAACAACATCTTTAAAAATAAAATACATTTCTTGGAAGGTAAAGGCATGTTTTTATCTGGGGCAAGTGAGAACAGCATCGTGTGATCCTATTAATGTCATCATGGCACCATGCTATAAAACATGGTGTAGTGGTTATACTACTGGACTCACCTAGTAGGAAACAAGACAAAATAGGATTTTTATTTTAGAAGCAGCTCTAACCCAGAGTGAGTGCTCTGCAAGACTCATTGGGTAGGGGCACACAACTTACTCCAGCCAGTGGTTCACAAACGGTTTATCAAAGGCCATGGTTTGTATTATCTTGTCTGTGAACCAGTGCATTTAAGAAGATCCCATGCTGCTTATTTGTAATAGTAGCCACATTAGTGTGGCAGCAGCTGTTTTGTCTTTGCTACTAACACTAACCTCTTGACAGGCAGTATGTGAAACTGAGCTGTGTGCCCAGGAGAGCATGCTTAAACCTTAATTGGATATAATGATGAAAATAAGTACTTCCAACCAACCAAATATTTTTAATATACCTGTGAAATAATACTGATGGGTCCAGACTTGTCGACTTCAAGAATCTCTCCATTCTTTGTACCCACGAGGATTTTGCCATGGCCCAGCACAATGGCTCTCACTGCTGGAGACTCTGATATCAACATACCATTAGATCCCTGAGTGGCTATAGAGGCACGTTTTATGGCATAGTTCTTGAGGCAGCGTTCAAACTGATCATCCCACAGACCAATCACTCCATCTTTGCCCCCAGTCACAAAACCCTAAAATATAAAGACAAAGAACCGTTAAAATACTGCATCACAAAACACTACAACAATAAAAAAATATCCTTTACATGTCTCTGAGAATTAAACTTTTGAAAAACCCATTTATGGGTGATGTATATTTGGCTGTCTGACTGAAGTTGCAATGTTCACAACATTTTGGATGTGTTTTAAGTAGTCCTATAAAACTTATTGTTAAAAGATTACTGACCTTGTCCAACGAATGCATGGCAAACACAGGTCCTTCATGAGCTTTCACTGTTTTCATCAAAATGTTTCCATTCCACAGGAAGACATTACCATCACTGCCACCTGAGAAACATGTATCTGCTGTTTTGCCATAAGATATGCACAACATGTCACACAGTTTGGCCACCTTTCCCATTGTGCCTCTGTTAGAGGTGAAACCACCACCTGTGACAAAATAGACACTCATAAAAGTAACTTTGTGTTAGGCTACAAAAGGTATTTATAGATGAGAATCTTCCAGGTACAAGAAACATAATTTTCTATAACTAAAGCCATAGTGGTAATATTTGCCATTTTGAATACAATATTCTATACTACATGATTTGGTGAATTTTATTATAAAGGTGATAGAATAGATCAGTGACTTGATTTTGCAACGTTTTACAAATCTAACAAATGTATGTAACAAATGCAAACTTAGTTTACCAGTGAACTTAATCCATCAATTACAAGTATTATGTTCATTAGTGTCATTATTTCATTTGGCAAATCTTACATTATTAATAATAGCATACTTTATTAACAATATTTTCTGTACAATATAAAATGGACAAAATACCAAATTTGTGAAATTATCAGAAACTTCATAAAATTTAAGCATAAATTAACCAACAAAAAGGACTGATTGTTTAACAACACTCCAGCATATTGTTTATTCAACGGCTATTAGGTGTTAGATATATGGTGTTTTGCGACTCTCGTCTTCAGAGGAAACTAGCTACTGCCACATAAGACTACTATTTCTGATCAGCAGCGAGGGATCGTTTATATGTTTTCCCACAGACAGGATAAACCAGTTATGGACCACTGGTTGATGAAAGTAGCATACACCTCCGCAGTTGGTATGAAGATTAAAAATCCCATGACTTGACTGAGATTTCATCCTAGTAACTTCCAGTCTGATAGCTTAACCACTGCTCCACCGGGACCAGTATATATAAATTAACCAAAAATAGATTTTCTGGTAATTTAGGGTTTTCTCAAATGAGCAATATGTAAGTTATCATAACTGAAGTTTTCTCACCAGCTTGGTTCCAGAACTTGATATGTTTTACTCCAACTGTTACCAGTTTGTTGTGATCAAATGGATTCCACTTAGCAACAAAGATTTTGTCCTTATGACCCCTGAAATAACAATCAATACTTTTAACATAAAAATAAATTTAGGACTGAAAATATATGGATTCCTTATTCATAAAATAAAAACATATATTTGTGAAACCAAAAGAAATATGTAACTTGAATGGGACATGATACAGGTCCAAAACCGAATTAATAATGAAATATATCAAGACAAATAAGGATAGAGAAAATTACTACTTCAAGTAGAATATGTTTCCATGATAGCTTAACTAAACATGCCTCTTGATTTCTAATAAATAAAGCTTTTATATTGAATTTGCTAGAACTCAAAACTTTCTTTACTGTTTAACATAGAATTCAACAACTCCTGAATTTATATCTTGGTCATTACCTGGTGGATGCAAGTTTTTCTCCTCTCTTCCAGTCCCAAACCACTACACTGTGGTTATCATCTAAACCAACCGACACAAGCTTCTTCCCATCAGCTGCATGTCATTATTAAAATGTATTAGAAATACATTCATCAAAAGTTTTATTAAAATGCATTAGAAATACATTTATCAAAAGTTCAGAAAAACAGAAAACACTGTTAAAAAGTACCGTTCTCCCACATTTAAGTTTGTACAGTGTATATATATATATATAAACGAACACAAACATGTGCAATAACTGTATGAAGGTTGTATGCAAGTAAAAATCAAATGACACATAAAATCAACATCAGGACATAAAATATACAAACATGCTAATGATGGATCTTTCAATTTTCTTGTGTAGTATATTTAACATTCTAAACCAAAAGAACCACCAGCAATAAAAATTTTATATATTTAGTTACAAATATAAAATATTTATTTACATATACATGTTGTACAGCTAAACCTATTTATGTCTCATTGAGTTGATTTTATATACAGAATATTCTGAACTGTACATTTTAATGATGCAAATTACAATTAATTGCCACTTTAAGATAACATAACACCATATGACTTCATTTTATTACGTACCTGAAAAATCAAGAGCACAGATCCCTCGTTGATGATGACCTTTCAAAATGGCTCCCGTTTTCAAAGTCTCCGCATCCCAAATATGAATTGAGGGATCTCTTCCAACCTATGTCAGGAAAAAGTATTGTTTAAGAAAACATAATTATAACAAGTAACTGAAAATTAAAAAAGCAAGTTAATAAAACCTAAAAATAACCATAAAAACTTAAATTTGAAGTTAAATATTAAATTCAGTTCTAAAAGGAACTACTACTATGACTGCAAATTTATACATCCACATTTCTGAAAATTGCTCAATTTATTTTTATGGATTAACTCTTAATCTTTTATATTTGTCTTTCTTATTGAAAATGAGCCCCCCTCCCTCCAATATATATTCAATGGGTGTCCCCCATATAAAATCCTGGTTATGCCAATGTTTTAGTTTGCACATTTATTGAATAATTAAATTCAAATTTCATAAAATGTTTTGTTATGAGTTGTGTAAAATGAATACGTTACCTCAAAAAGGTGTGCAAAGTGCATAAATTGGTTATGTGAATCATATCAGAGGACTGATATCATGCCTGTCAGAACATAACTCATAAATGGATGATAAAAACAAAAATATACATTTTTCATAACCCACTTATAAAATATGACTCATTGCATATGAGGTCATACAAAAGAGTAACATAAAATTAGACTTATGTGAGCTAGGCATGAATATAATGATCATCTGATTAATTTTAACAGGCCTGTGACACCATTCGAACAATCACAGAATACCTTAAAATGGATTCTACATATATAGTGTTTGGATTGAGTTATGAAATATTGGTCTCACTTGTCCAGTAGCAATGAGGTCTTTAAGTGGGTGGATACAAAGACAGAGGATATCATCTGTGTGTTCCAGATAGAATCTCTGCTGGTTTCTTTCCTTGTTAAACACTATGCCCACAGCTGCAACATGGTATACAATCTCACCATTCTGTGTGTAAAACAGGTTGTTACGACAATCATAGCCTCGGTATCTGCAAAATAACAAAACAAATTTGTGCAATTTATGTACTCCCACTGATTTACATTTTATTTATTGTACAGAATTCTAAATTATTACTCTTCAAACATTAATTTTTATTTTCTTCAATATTTCTTCTCATTTGTTACACAGTCATACTCTTATAATAAAACCCCAAAGGTTATATATCTGAATTCAAATGGTATCTGATAAACCAAGGCCCAAACCTCATGGTCACAGGAACATCAACAAAAATTCTTTTCTAAATAATTAAAATTGGTAAAAAGCAGACAAAACTGCACAAAATTTAAATAAAATATAAAATTTATAAAATTAAAGGTTAGTATGAAAAACAAATAGTCCAGCATCTGTAACATATTCTTAAATCTTAATATGCTACTTAAACAATTCAAGAAATAAATATGGCACCTACCCATGAACATATTCCAGTTTCAAGCTATTTGTAGGTCCTCGTTTCCTTTTAACACCTGGTTTCATATCTTCTCTCATCAGTTTTTTGAAGTTGGTTGTATCTTCCTTGTACAGGACACGGTCATACCGCACTTGCTTCTCTCTCTCCAGATCTGAATCCAGTTCACCAACATCTGAACTGTCGGAATCACTGTCTTCACTGTTTGAATCCACATAGGCTAAAACAAATTAACAAAATGATAAATGAATGTTTTCACCAATTAATATTATCAAAGTATTTTGTTTTAACCTTCAGTAAATAAAAACTGTCTGTAGAAACCATTAATTTTGGTTTATCACTTCACCAAACTTGAATGTTACAATCCGAAGTCATTAACTTGAAGATAGTGCATTATATGTATCATAATATTTATGGTCCTTGAAATATGTGATAGCAACAATCATTCCACTTTAAAAATTATCATAAAATTTGTTTGTAGTATTATTCCAATGTAATCAAAAACAACAATTCTATTTTTTTCATCTTGGCACTCTCTACAACAATGCCATGTGTTAACCTCTACTACCGTTATTATTTTCATTCTGAATAAAAGTTAGCATATATACAAACATAACGTTTATTTAGATTAGATTTTTTTTAATGTTGACCAACACACAACTAAATATTTTAGTCTCAAAGAAAAAGATACTGTTTTGTCTTATAATCAAGTGTAAGTCTTTCAGCTAAAACTTTATAATTTTAATGTCAATTAAACTTAGTTAAAATGTGGATCAGTCATCCATTAATTCAGATCTGTGTGATCTATTTTTATAATTAATTTCAATAAAATAAAATGCAAGTATCCAAAGAGTTAAACATTTCTAAGAAAGCAACTGAATATAAACATAAAGAAAGTATTATATTTAAAAGTGGAAATGCAAAGTATATTTTAGCTGAAGGGAACTGATTTCGCTTCAAACTTTTTTTCAGAGGCAATTTGCTTAATTGCAATGGCTGATACCAGTATATATATTATGAAGTATGTTTTCGTGAAACTTCCATCATAATGTCATAGCAAAACAATTTAGCAGCAGTAATTAAGTTCCATTGCAAAACTGTCTGAATTTTAAGGCTGTTTAAGTAAGCATTTATTTTTATTTTTTAAATTGTTTTTACCATTAATAGCTTCTGGCAGATCATCCTCAGTAGCGCCTTCTGGTAGAAACCTCCACTGAAAAACTGAGTGATCAGCTCCCCCTGTTGATATCACGCGATGCTTGTCTGCAGAGAAACGCACATTCGTCACATGTGCAGAGTGGCCAACGTATTTGCGAAATTTAGCTCCTAAAATAAAAAAAGAACACGTGATTTCACACACAATCTTTGTTACTTCTAATGCTGAGGTTAGGCTCAACTTTTGGTTATTAAAAGATTTATTAATAAAATAAATGTAAGAATCTTTTTTTTTCTTCAAATAATTTTATTTTAAGAGCTCCCATAATGAAATGTTGATTATTTCCATAACAAATTGCCTGGGTTTTATTTCATACAAAATAAAATGTCCATACAGAAATCAAAACCATATATATTATGAGCAAGTAAACAACTAAAATATACTCAGGATCTTATCAGTTTTATACTGCATGTACAATAACAAGCAAATATCAAGTGTTTTAACATTTATAGGAATAGAAACTAGCACTAAGACAAAAAGTGAATAGAAATTGCTGGAAAAGATTAATTTAAAATAATGCTAGTTCCTCAGGTTAGTTGATATGTTCCAATCAATAGTGAGTTTACTAGTGACCTCAGTGATTAGTAACTTTTCTATGCTACAAGTCTCCAAGCCAACTAAACTATTTCTTAATTTCCATTTCTGATTTACTATACCTTTTTTTAAACATGGAAACCTGAAGAGTTTTACAAGACCAAAATCATCTGCTGTTACACAAACTTCAGCAGAGAAATTTGCATCAACTGCATTTACGTCATTTGTGTCAGTGTATTTTTCCCAGATGCCATTCACCTCAGCACCAAGAACGCCAGTGAAGGATGACCAGTGAATGTTAGTTATCTCCTCCTTGTTCGTGGCTTGCTTGCCAACTTGCATGAAATAGAAATTGTTGTATTAAATTCCTTATAAAATAGCATTACTAAAGATGTAGAACATTTTAAATTACTGATTAAATAATGGCTAAACTGATGTACAAGTGATTTTGTATTAAATTTCTTATAAAATAAAATTACAAACTGTGTGCTGTACATTAATTAATCAACTATTTGTGACATTATTAACCACTACATACTACATAAGATACTGTTTCCAGTTAGTAGTAAAGGGTCTTATAAATGCACTTTCTCCACATACTGGACAGCATATACATTAGCTTTTGTAACACCTGTCATGTAGCACATGTTTGGAATGAGAAATAATCCTCAACTGTTTACTCTTCCTCTAATCCAAGTCCAACTCTATTACAAAAAGATTAAAGGGCTAAATAAAAATACTACTGGTCCAGGTAGTGTAATGGTTAAACCTAGAACATACTAGGATCAAATCTTAACAATGGCATGGAATGTATAATTCTGATATGACTCCAACCTAGAGTGAATATTTTAAAAGGATGATCATTGAGTATTTGTACACCAATTGCATCAACAATGGTCCACAAATTGTAAAACAAATGGCTGTCATTTGTGGTGTCCTCTGTAAAAACATGAATATTGTAACAGTTCCCCATCTGCTTATCAATAAGACTAGTGGCAGCAATAGGTTTCCTCTCTCAAATTAATATTAGGCTCTGTTCTATATAGACAGCACAAAAAGGTGAGTTGAGTGCCCAGAACAGCATTCTTGAACTTTAACTGGATATAAGGATGAAAATCAGTAAACCTATCCAAAATTGTCTCACCAGGCATTTTGAAGATCAGTCTTTCCGCTGCACCACTGTTGGTCTGCAGGTGTTTGCTGTCCTCAGACCAGTCAATATGTGTGATGAAGCTAGAGCTACCAGAACAGGTGCCAACCCGTTTGTATCTCTGTTCCGTAGCGTAGATATCAACAAAGTTGTCATTGGAAGCGACAGCCAGGAAGTGACCACAGGGTGAAAATTTCATCTCATGAATCACCTCTTTTCTATCCTTGATGTGGATAACTTCTGTTAAATCCCTAGTATGAAAACAACAATATTAAAAAGAAAGCATCAATATTAAAAGACATTAAAAAGAAAGCAAATGTAATTGTTTAATAATAAACAAAGTTTAACAAATACTTGAAACATTTGTTAGCCCTTCAAGAACATGCATTACAGTAATCAGACTGCCATGTATATAATCATATTATATTATTTCCATCCCACACTATGTCTTCAATATACTTTAGATGGAACACAACAAGCACTGTATAGGCCTGCACAAATTGCACAAACTATTTATTTAGCAAAACCGATTTACCATTCATGTACAATTGACTAAATAAAAGTTTTTCCATTAAAAAACAAAACAGTTATGCAAATTTTTGGCATAACCTATTTTCTGGTTATGCAGATTTTGAATTTGTGCAGGCCTGCTGTAAAATGAAACAAATCTATATTAACTACCTTGATCGCAGCACCATGAAGGAACCATCAGTAAATCCAGTCGCAACATGTTGCCCATCATTGTCAAATGTGCAGGAACGAATCTTGTGTTCCAGAGTTGTTTTTGACAACAGATCAAAGTTGTTCATGTTCCATAATCTGGGAATAACAAAAAAAACTAATGTGAATATTTTTATATTCCATGAGCTACTAGTTCTAAAAATTAATTAACTTGGACAGTCCATCCTGGAAAGTTATTAGTAACGTTTCTATCAATGAAATTACAATCAATTCTACCACTTGGTTGATAGTACTTATTTTTGTTCTTATATCCCACTAAGGTTCAAGCACGCTGTCTGGACACATCTACACTTTCTGTGCAGTCTGTCCAAAACTGAGGTTAGGGTTAGGAGGGGGAGACGAAATCTGCTGCCACCTCAACCATGTGGCTACTCTTGTCAATAAATATCAAGGGATTTTTCACATGTTCTATCCTGCAGACTGGTCAGTTTAAGTGGTGTACACCTATCCTCTCAGCCCTGCAGAATATTTACTCTGGGTTCGAGGAAGTGCCCAGATTAAAAATTCCATGCCATGACTGAGATTTGATCCTAGTATCTACCAGTTTCCAATAGGGAAACCACTGCAATGAGGTGGGGGCAGTATTCAATTACTAAGGCTACCTTTCTATAAAAGGAATTTCAGATGAACTCTTTCAATACATTTAAATCTTGGCTCTCAGAACTCAAGATCTAGCTCAGATAGCGTGTCCATCTAATGTGATGTGTCATCAGATAGATCACAATCAGTGGATCCATTAGTTTGTTTATGAAAAATTAGATTTGGCAAGTGACAAAGAAAACAATTGTTCACACAATTTTTAAAGAATTTTATTTCCAAATTTAAGAGAAATTTGCACATAATAATAGATAATTTTAAAATGTTAAAACATTGAGACGTATACCAACCTTAATGTCTGGTCATCACTGCCAGTGGCAAATATTGGCTTCCGTGGATGAACTGCCAAGGCCCATAACTCTCCTTCTGCATGACCTTGAACCAGACATGTTGGCTTATCTCTGTCCTTGACAACCACCTCAAATATTTCACTATCCTGTGTTCCCACCAAACAACGATCACCACGCCAACACACACTTCTAACACTTAAACCTGAAAACATAAGCATTCAAAGCTGTCATGACTAAAAACAATTTTAAAAAATCAAACTTTACTTTAATGATCATTCACAATTATCAGTTCTTTTTTTCCTGTTTGTGGCCTAAATTCAATTGGAGGAGGTTAAACAAATGTGAACCCAACTTTACCTTTATATCCATCAGGTGCATTTGCAAGGTTCACTGAAACAACTGGCTTGAAATCCTGATCCCACATTTTAACACAGCTGTCTTTTCCTCCACTAGCAAATCCATCATCACCCATGTTAAGAGAGTAAACAGGACCCTGAAAATGTAGCATGAACTGTATATAAAAAAGGAATGGTTGCTTATGACACTCTAACACATGGTTTATTCAGCAGCTATTAGTATCAGATATATAATGTTTTGTATCTAATGGTCTTTAGAGAAAACCTGCTACCACCACATTAGCTATACTTTTTGATTAGCAGCAAGAGAACTTTCATATGCACTTTTCCACAGAAAAGACATTACATAACATGGCCTTTGATAACCAGTTGTGGACCACTTTTAAACATTTTTCAGTAATTGTAAAATAATTAATAAACCAGGAACTAAAAAGCTATTAATACCTTATGAGCTCCCGAAATGACGCGATCCAAGTTGCCTCCTTTCCAAACATAGATGTCACCACCAAGGGTACCACTGTATGTGAGATCATCAGGCCCAAAAGCCAAACATAGGATGGTCTGTATTTCCCCAGTACTTCCAAACACACCTTTCCTTGGTGTGAGGGCATTGCCACACAGGGTCCAAAACTTGATGTGCTTAACTCCACATGAGACAATTGTATTAGGCAAGAATGGGTTGAACTGCACATCAAACACCTAAATATAAATTATTTGTTATGTATAAATAATTCAGTAATAAGCAATTATTTGTGGCTTAACTATAAAGCAAAATATGATATCAAAACTGCAACATCAAAAGCAGCATTGTCTTAATCCAGAAATCTGCATAAACAAGCATAAGATTTTGGTCTCTGAACATTAGGTTGGATTGGTAGGGTTTCTTTTCTAAAAAATAATAATTTTATTTTCAATATCCATCAATTTCAAATATTAAAAATAAAAGACGAGAATACTATTAAATAAAAAGATTAGAGTTGAAGCCCCACCAGCCCTTTTTTCAAGTAGGGAGAGTGCCTTGACACCTAGAAACCCACAATATTTTTGTTTGGGCACAAGTATAATTATAACACACTAAGTGAGCAGTGAAAATAAACTTGATTTAGTTTTCAATGTTTATGCTATATTAAATAGATACAATCATACATACTTGAAAAAAAAGAAGGAAATGTGAAATCTAATACAATTAATGTGATTGCGAATTTTTATTTTTTTTAAAAATATTTTTTGAAGTAAACTTACTTTGTCTGAATGCCCTCTCACTGTGGAGATGATTTTTCCCTTTCTCCAATCCCAAACACTGATAGTCGAATGTTGATCCATCCCAACTGAAACCAATCTCTGAAACAAAAAACATCAGATCTAGGCACAAAATTCTTTTCTTCCTTAAGGAACAAAAAATTCTCTATTTACATGTATGTTGCAAACAGGACTCAGGACTAGCTCTGGCACAACACTAACATTCGCCAAATAATCTATAAAAAAGAGAAAAAAAAAAAAATTCTGTACTTAAATGGCTATTAGTATTATTAAAAGAAATTATTTCATCAGATTACATTAAAATTCGTCAAATATTTTTAAATTTCGCCATTGGTGAAATTGACAAGTGGCAGAGCTAGCCCTGAGGATTGTAGGAGAGGAAGGGAAACCGATAAAAGAAATCTTAGCCAGGATTTCACATTTAAGGCGTGCGATCGCAGATTTTGACCAACGAGCATGAATAATCGCGCTCCAAAAATGCCATCGAGTTCGGTAATTCTCGGTTTTTGCGAAAATATCTGAATATAATTAGAGTCGATCACATAAAAAAATTTCATCAATTTAAATTATCACGAATATTATAAATAAATCGATCCAAAATATGTAATAAATCTTTAACTCGCGTAACTGTCGGAGAATAAGAGCAAAAAAATATATTTTAAAAACGTCTGTTTTTTTCCATTAAATAGACTGGTGGACGTCTGTGGTAAAATTAATTTGGCGTAACACGTACAGACATCAGTGTAGTCAGGTATGGACTACTTTTGTTTCCAAAATGCAGGTGGAAATTCCATTTAATTAATAAACTGTGCTATTTGAAGACAATTACAGGGTTTCACATTTGAAAAATAGAGGAGAGCTATAAATCACTCCCCAAGTAAGGTTCAGGGGAGCTTTTTCACTCTCCATAATCACACCCCTACTGAAGTGATGGG
>JAULBS010087519.1:0-17976 GCA_032355785.1 Symmetromphalus regularis | reverse complement strand
TGTAATAGTGAATGAAGTACTGAAAAGTTGTGAAGTGAATCAGGTTTTGTTTTTAACAGTGTAATAGGGAATGAAGTACTGAAAATTTGTGAAGTGAATCATGTTTTGTTTTTAACAGTGTAATAGGGAATTAAGGACTGTAAAGTTGTGAAATGAATCATGTTTTGTTTTAACTGTAACAGTGAATGAGGAATTGTAAAGTTGTGAAGTGAATCATGTTTTGTTTTAACTGTGTAATAGGGAATGAAGGACTGTAAAGTTGTGAACTGAATCATGTTTTGTTTTCAGCAGTGTAACAGTGAATGAGGAATTGTAAAGTTGTGAAATGAATCATGTTTTATTTTTGACTGTAACAGGAATTGTAAAGTTGTGAAGTGAATCATGTTTTGTTTTCAGCAGTGTACGTAAGTGTAACAACCCATTACACTTAAAGCAGATGATCTACTTCTGACCTGCTCCTGGTTATGCAGAGTAATGTTGATAATTCCCCATAGTCTGATGATCTCTAATCGCATGCTTATCCTGAATTTTGCCTTGACTGACATGACAGTATTTAACAGCAGTTGCAGTGAAGCAGTTGTCTCTACTGGGACAGTCGTTCAGTGTTACTCACACCTAGTCTTAAGGTAACACTTTGTCTTGACTTGGGCTTCAAACTTAACCTATCTCCTAACTCCAAGCTGCATGAATTGACACTGTATGGAGCTGAAGTCTGATTTAAATTAGAGCTTTAAGTCCAAACTGTAGTGTTACAATCATGTGACTCAGATGTATGAGCGGCGTCAGAGTGGTCGGTCATGCAGGGCATGTTTCTATAGCAGTGGCAGTTTGCAGCATTTCATCCTAAGAATACTGTGTTAGTTTTCTTACATAATAAAGTAAAAAATTTGCCTGTTATCTCCATTGCCCTTCCATAAGAAAGATAAAGTCACAGTCTACCTTTTGAACCAACTTATCAGAACTTGTTAAGCACACTTCCTGAGGGCAGAGCAATGTCTTCAAACAGCTTTTTAACCAATACTGAGATGTGCCAAGATGAATGCACATATTTTCAATGAGGAATTTTATAGTAAAATTGCTTAAAGCAAGAAAAAACAGAACGAATGTTTCAAAATCACCTTGCATGGTTTTGGGAATACCTTCTGTATAAAAACTAGTATGGTGAACAATTTTGAAAGCCATATTTTCTTCTCAATATACTAACACAGTAAACTATATGGACCGTAAAAAGAGCTTAGGTATAGCTGAAATAGCATGCAGTATTTGTTTTCACACATCTATTATTCAATACACAGCCATACTTTATGCTGCCAGATTCAAGTTTAGCTTCTATCTATCCACACGTTCGTGCTACAAACTCAGAACTATCTCTCACAAAGGATTAAGCAGTAAGCCTTCAGTACTCAGCATGGTAACCATAAAACTTAAGTGGACTCAAGAATAAAATGAGTCTAGACTTCATACCTATTGCATGCATAAGTCTAGATTAAGATTGAGATCAAGGTCCAATTTTTAAATCGTGGATTGCTGTACATATGGGTTTGGAAAACATACTTATTTCAATTCAAATTCAACTGCAAGTCTTAAGAGACTGAAAATGATTGAAGAACTGTACATATGTCTAAAACTGAAATTCAGTAAGTAATTTTTTTCTAGAGTTGTTAACATATGAGATTTGTGTCTGGAGGTAAGGTATTTAATGATTCAGTTTGAACATTACTGGCCTATTATGATGTAATAGATTTAATCCAGTTCTTCCCGTAGTCTCTTAATTGCAAACCCAATATTAGTGAACAGAATTATTAATTGATTCAACGATCATTTAACAAAACCCAAGCTCATTGGCAGCTGTTAGGTATAATCACAGTTTTTGAGAAATATAGTTCACAGAAAATACCCACTACAGCCACGGTTTTCAATTAGCAGCAAGGGTTCTTTTATATGAACCTTCCCACAGACAGTATGGCATACACAATGACCTTTATTACACCAATCATGGACTATTGGTTGGAATGAATAATAGCAAAATGTGTCCACTGAAATGGATCAAGTCATCGATAGCAGTTCCATATTTACTGACTAAAAAGGGGGTCCGATGAAACACTTAAAAAGACTGAAAAGAACCGAAATGGACCAATGAAACACCGGAATGGACCACAATTTTCCATTTTCCAGAAGTTGTAATATCCACTTTTTCAAGACTTTTATATAATTGTTCTTAAATTAATGATATTAAAAGACTTGAAGAAGGGGATGTTACAAATTCTGAAAAATATTCTGTAAATTGTTTACAGGATAAAATTATGGTCCATTTTGGTCTTTCATGCGACTATTCATGAGGCAACAGATTTAATGAACCTGTCATGCCAATACAAAATTAAAGAAGGGTTTCTCAATGATTCACTGTAAGTCACCCATGATAAATGTGATAAATACTGATTCATATTTGACCAATAATAGTCCCAATTAGCAAATCTATATTTATATTGGTCAAACTGATATTTCATGCAGTATGAGTGTCAAGCAAGAAGGCACATGCTGCTGGTTGGGGCGGGTGGTCACGCAGCATGCGAAGATCAAAGCTTGGCATCACCTAAATTAGGCGCAGAGCAGCTCCGTTTTCCCGATCGCACCCGCAACAGTGTTTTACCCAATGTAGGAAAGCCCCGACTGCGCTTGGCCTCTTTTTCATCATCTTTATAACGTTCTTTTGGTAACGTACCATAACCTCCTTCGAAATTATCTGTTTTCTTCTTACTAGTGGAAGGTGTCTGTAAAGAAGATATAGAAAACAGTTATCAGTATGACAAACAGAAAATGCTTCTAATTTTCATTATTCAAACTCACCTGTAGTATTTCTACATGATGCATAAAATATGTCAGGCATATTAACCATTGTTATTTACAAAATTAAAATAGCAACAAATGCTTGAATTTAGGGATTTAGGTGAGTGAGCCTAAGTGGTCCAGTAGAAGTACATCAGACTTTAAAGGTGAAGACAGCGGTTCAAACCCCATTGGAAGCTGGCTCACACTAGACTCCAAAATGTTTGATATCCAATAGCCGATGATTAATAGATCAATGTGCTATAGTGGTGTCGTTAAACAAAACAAAAACAAAAATTAATGTTGGGTAATAAATAGAATACAAAAGATATCCCATATAATACTGTTTATATTACAACTGAGGTATTTTCAATTGCATGTCTATCTTATTGTAATATAAAAATATCACATTTTGTCATCACTATTATGTATGTGAAGAAAAAAACGTAGATTTTCAGGACAAAGATTTTCAAAGATAGCAAAAATATTTCTCAGAAGTGAGAAAATGAAAGAATACTGCAACTGATAACAAAAAAATAACTGTTGAAAGTGTGTTTTCATGACAACTAATTTGTCAAATGATGTAAGTTGAGATGTGTTCATTAATCATGCCTCCTCAACATAAGTGATGACAGATAACATTGTAAATGGTAAACCAAAGTTAACAAAAAGAGGTTTGTAAAAGACTGACATTATATGTATACACGTATATTCATGTATGTATATATATATATGGATTATGTTTGTATATATGTATGTATGTAGATGCATATACAAACATACACATGCACGCATGCACACATATTTTCCTTTTCACTGTAATTTAAGAAGATGTCTCCACAATTTTACTTACTTTCTGCGGTGGTGGTCCCATATTTTCACAACTGTTTGATCTGGTCATTCCGAGCACTTGCCTGTTGCTGGACGACATAGATGATGGGGGCGTGGATAAGTGATTGGCATCATATCTCAAGTCTCCACCTGCATGGACTAAAAATAGATCAATTATTAATGAAGAAAAATTAAAATGTAACAAGTAACTAAATGAATAAATTAAATGTTAATTTACAAATTCTAGAGATCACTAAAAAAATTGAGTTTAAAAAGTGAGCAATCAAGTTACACTAATAACAATTTTAATTTTTTTCTCTTATCTACACCCTGACAGATATATTATTGCCAACAGTGACCATAAATCCCAGTGGACATAGCAGTAAATGCAATTTTATTTGTAGCAGAATATCATTTACATGGAGTTTAGATCACTTAGGTTTATTCACAAATGAGCATGTTTCTCCTAAACTAATTTAAGAACACAAATTTTGATATATGGAAATGTGATCAGTTTTACATATGATGTACACTGGCATATTCTTTTAACATCATTTCTACAGTCCTGATACAGAAAACATTGTTTTTAGTTTTGTCATCTAGGCTGTTAAGCCAGCATTGGGAACCATTAACAACTGTTTTCTTAAACTGATGCCATATGAACTTTGCCACAGAGATGAGAACAGGTCAGACCTAAAAAGGAAGGATTATTGTGATGGAGCATATAGTGACTGAGTAGGGAGAGGGTGCGGCAAGTGTCACAATTAATCCCAAAAGTCTGGAAACTACTGATCGGCAGGAAATTCCCATCCCTGCTGCATGGTTTGTGAAAACACTGTTCACCTGTGACAAACGCTATCTTTACCTGGTGTACTTGTGGCACTTGGTGATGACAGGTAATGCGGACTTCGATGCTTGTCACTCTGAAAAAAATTAATAATCAAGATTAAATATTAAAAGAAATTTAAAGAAAATTCATTATATTCCTACATTGTTTTTCAACAAATAACAATATTCACTTAAGAGTTGATTTTATCAAGAATAAACATTTTGTTTGCAATAAGTTTTAATTATTTCACTGCTTTGCTCAAGATAGAATAATTTTTTTTTTTTTATCAACATCACTAGAGTACATTGATATATTAATCATTGGCTATTAGATGTCAAACATTTATAAACTTTTGACACATAGTCAAGTGTGAGCCAGTCTCCAATGGGTTTTAAACCACAGTCTTCAGCTTGAGAGTCCAATGTCCTACCATTGGACCACACTGAGGCGTACAAAGAAAAAATAAGTTAAAATCCTTTGCTTTCTTTAACGTGTAAAATTCTCAATTTCATTTAAAAAATAATAATAAGCACATGTTTATCATAGCTAGATTTGTGACAATTCAGACTGGTTTGATAATTTATTTTATCTTCCTACAAGAATATCTAAAGCATTGTAACTCAATCGGTACATCTAGCATAAGTTTTACGTCTGCTCCAGTTACAGAACCTAGCTTTTCACCTTGGTGTCAAAAAACTGGTGCCACACACATTCAGAAGGGACAAAAATATTATAGACACCTGTGTCTTGTGTAATGTTATCAAATGCTATTTTCACAATCATAAAAAAAAGAAAACAAGATTCTGTATGATGAGTTACAAAAACAGGTACACCAAGTGTAAATTGTAACTTATTTACAGAATTGCCTATCCCCCAAGTTTCTCCATGACGTATTCTGGCAGATATCATAAGTGAAGTGTTTTCCAAGATGTTCTGTTCACTTGTGTGTGTCATGTCAAGAACTCTTCAAGTATATCAAGTGTGAGACACCGGTCTTGTTAAACATTTTGTGTTTTCCCTTATCTCGTATTTCAATGAAGAAATCTATCTGTATTGGTTCATGTAAATTACTGTAGTAGTGCAGTTAACAAATTGTACACACTTCAGATTAAAGACACTGATTTACTAAGCCATGAATTATTATGGATATAAACTTCAAATAGCAGTTATTGCTGGTGGAAATGGCAGTTATTATTTAAAAAATGGCCACAAAACATTGTGTCTAGTTGTTTTTTCTTTAAATTGAATTGATGATTATATTATGTAAGACAGGGTTTCATCTTTTGAGATGCTTTGCTAAAGTGTCTTTTTATATATATTAAATCATTTCATTAATTTTTAAAAAAAGGTCTTGCTTAACAAATATTTGACATGATGACTGACACATGGTAGAACCAGTAATTTGGCACTACTTGCAATGACAGATTCCCATCAAGAGGCCATAAATAAAAATGAATGTCCAAGTGCACTGCAGGATACAACACAGGATAACACCTGAATATGTCAAATCAATGACTAAGATATATGAAGTGTGAAATAGTTGATGCTCCAGATGGCTGTATTTTTTCACTTTATCCATAAAAAAAGAAAAAAAAAAGGCTAGAATTGGATTAGCATTTTGAGTAATATTTGAAAAGATAAAAGTTTTATGTTATTATTGTCCAACTGACTGACCTGTGAGGTAATTTCTCCCGTGGAAGGGGTGGTGGAGGAGCTTGTAGAACTTGTGTCGTCTTCTATTATTAACAATTCATCAACAGCTGAAACATTCAAAACTGATCATCACAAACAACACACAGAAAAACAAACATGTACAATCAGAGGTAAACCAAAGTTGCTAGGCTACATTCAGTATGCTTGCAATTGCTAGCTAGCATGGTTTTTGTGCTTATACTAAAACAAAATTAAAATGTTACTAAACAAAGTAAAGTTTGTTTTATTTAACGATGCCTCTAGACCACATTGATTTTTATCTTATCATCGGCTGTTGGACCTCAATCATGTAGTCATTCTGACATTTTTAGAGGAAACCCTCTGCTACCACATAGGCTACTCTTTCCGATAAGCAGCAAGGGGTATTTTATATACATTGTCCCACAGACAGGACGACACATACCACGGCCATTGATGAACCAGTTGTGGACCACTGGTTGGAATGGAAAATTGTTCAAACTGCAAATGGGTCCACTGAATAGAATCAATCTGATGACTGACAACTTCACAGGCAGACACTATCATTTGAGCAACATCCCAGTCCCAATCAGAGGTAAACCAAAACGACAGTCTCAGCTAGAATTCAATAAACTGTTTACTCAGTTATCTACAGTATGATGGGATTAAACAACAACTTGAAGATAATGTTGGTTTAATATACATGTATCCATCACTGTCGATGATGCATGATAAGACAAATTGTTTTTAGAAACTCAATGCTTTTAACAGATCTCAACATTTTCAAAAAGAAAAAATACCAAAATGGCTGTAAATAGCATCAAAGGATAAAAACTTATGTTTAAAAAAAAAGTGTTGAAGACTAGACAAGACAAAATGTTTTTACTCTTGAGAAAGAAAATATTAGTTACAGACATCGCAATCTGTAACTAAACTTTAATTTTTTATCACTTTTAAAAAAAAATACACTAAATATCAAAGCAAACACTTTCATCAAAAAACTAAAAATAAATAAATATATATATAAATAGAAATTAAGTAATAGTAAAATTTGTTTTTTAAATCACATAGTAATTGTGAGATTTTTCTAAAAATACCTTTTCTACCCTGAGCTTGAACCAGCAACTCTTCTACCCTTCTGTATCGCTTTAATAATCTTTTCATATCATCAAGTTTCCTATCCTGAAATCATAAAGCATTTAAGGACTGAAAATAAAATTCTTAATACCCAAGAATAATTGTTCTGTTAAAAGCCAGCTACAACAAACAACCTATAAATCCCCTTTAACGGTAGAAAACAAAATTACATAATCTTCAAGGACAGTAAGTAATTTTTCAATTATGAATCTGGCTACAATACATATCTTGCACTGTACTTATAAAAAATATTAGAATCTGCCATAAAAGCTTTCTTTTCTGTTAGCAGAATGAGATTTTTTATATAAATATAATTCTCTCACGTAGGAAAGCACATGTTACATCCTTTGATATATATACTAAACAAATGGAAGCCATAATTAAGTGAATTCCATTATATTTCCCTTCAGGATGGTTTTGAAGGAAATTATGGAAACATCTGTCACAATGCATGTCTTACTACAAACATCTTGATTGCCCAGAGGAAAAAGCATGTGGGGAAAAAGCCTAAGATTCTTTTTTTTCACAAGTAAAAAATAGATGCTATTTTTCACTCATGAAACTAATTTCAGTAAAGTTATCTTTTTTGTTGTTGTTGTTGTTTAAAGACACCAATAGAACACATGGATTTATTAATCATTGGCTTTTGGATGTCAAACATTTGGTTATTATGACATGTAGTCAAGTGTGAGCCAGCCTCCTACGGCTTTTGAACCACCATCATCAGCTTGAGAGTCCGACGTTCTACCACTGGACCGTGGAGGCTCACTCAGTATAGCTGTCCTGGTGTCAAATGATATAATTTATGATCATCTATTTTACCATTGTGTGCCTATGGTTAGATTACAAATCAATTTTTTATAGACGGCAATATTTTTTATGGAAATTACATGTTATTATTAACTGCTTCACATGCTTTTCATTGAAGCTTACAAAATTACTCAATTTTTTTGGTGACCTTGGTATTACAAAAAAGACAGGTAAGTACTTAAAATGTTATGTTTTGGTTTTATTTAACAAATCATTGAACTTCACTCAAATTAACATACCAGTAGTCAAATGCATTTCTAAAAATTAATTCTCAAATGAAGTAGTCATTTCCCCTTAGAGCTTTACAATTTCTGTGAAAAACAACTTGGCAAACTTCTATTATGAATTTAACAAGAATAAAACTCATCTTGAGTTGATTATTAGTGTGGAATGTGAAGTGATTTATGATGTTATGTAAAAGTGGCATCACATGGAGTACACTACAGCTTGTGTCTGTCAGAACACAGTGTGTTGTACGTTCCTGTCAGTGATTTGTGTGAACATCATGCTACTAAGCTAATCAAGTGCTGGACTTCACAAGGGTTAAAGCTGTTAAAACAAGACAACCAAATTATTGGAGAGACGTAAAATGGCAACTAGTGGACATAAATGCTTTCTGACATAGGAGCACAAAGCACAGATTTTTCACAACAGGTGAAGTTTTTTTCACAAGCAGGTAAAAAAAAATTTGGCTTATGGCATGGCTAAGTATCCCAAGGGAAAGTTTATTGGTAAAAAAAGATATTTATAAATATAGCAAGTGCTCTTTTATTTACAATTAATTGCAAGTAAAACTTAAGTTTCACAAAAACAATTCTGGAATTTGTGATAAGAGAGGTGACCCAAGTTTAAACATTCTCATAGCAATAAAAATTGACATCTTTCGAAGTTATTTTCAAGTTCTCACAAATGTAACACCTAAAAATGTACTTAAATTGTTTTGTTGCCCATTATGCACATTCATGCAATTAAATGTACCTACAACATGAGCATGCCAACATAAGATATGAAAATACCTGCTCAGTGCAGTCTTGCATCAGACAAGGGTATTGAACAATATTGTTTTGATGCCAATTATGTACATTGATGTAATTAAAATACCAGCAATATGGACATGAATGACAATATATGATAGGAAAATATTTACACAGTGCAGTCTGCGAACAGCTAAGTGTATTGAACAAGACAGTAAATCTGTAGATGGGGGTGGGGACTGGCAACTACCCCTTTTGCCCCCACTAGATACAGCCCTGAATAAGAAACTTGTCTGCATTTGTAGACATTCTAAATCGCTCTTTAATGATTGAATTTTTATCCTGACAGTTTTATTATTAGTATCTTCAAAAGATAAGAATTAAATTAGGTTTTCTTTTAATTATTATTGCAGGGAATAACAGGAAATTATGGCAAACAGAACAAAGCCATATTTAGGAGTGTGAAATATCAGTTTTTTTCTATTTTAAAGAATTGATGGAATGGATTAATTAGCAAGTGGAAAGGCAGTGCAGAGCGTAGGAAGAACACATTATTTACTTTATTTTATTAATATTATGTTATTATAACATACCTTTTCTTCATTAGCCACCATAAGTGCATCCACTGCTCTTTTTAACTTTTCAACTTCAGTTTCTGTGGAAACAATGTAAATGAATGAGTATGTATTATATGTATGAGAAAAACTGTAGTTTTATTATTCACACTTGCTAACACAACAATGTTAAACATGACAATCATGATGATCATGAACCTATAGGGTAAATTCAGCATGGTTATCTCCCCATGATAGTATTCTCCCCACTGTTTTTGGACATGTAAAAATGTATAGAAGGAGACAAACGTAGTTTTTTCATCTTAGTCAGCCATGATTGTTTTCATTCGACAATTTGAAGTTAATAACTTCTCTTTAAAAACACTGGTGTCTGTATAAGTAAGCAAAAAACTATCTAGAAGATTGCAAATAATACGGAAAAGGTTAATAAAATAAAACATTACTTAAATTATTACATTTTAAAAGTGGAGTGTTCAGTGGTATGCCATGAACAACAAAAATATCATTTTGTGCATTTATCTGGGAATACCCAATAGTCAAAATTGATGGATTTGGTTTTTTTGAAAGGTTGTTTTTCAAACAATTTTTCACTTGGGGGTAGCATGTACATCCATTTAATAGTCCTACCCACCATATCTTATCTACAGTTTCAACCAGTTCCCCATCAATGGTATATATGTATCAGCATTGATTGTGTTATCCCATCATACACAAAATATTTCTGCAGCTGCCTCAATATATTACAGTCACGTTCATTGATAGAGCAGATATGAATTATAGCCACAAATAACACTTCTTAATTCGAGCACCTGCTTTAGCTTGTAACTACTGTTTTCCAATTCACTATTTAATATTATCAAATATCATTTTCTAAAACACAACAAATCAACAGAAAAATCCTTTATGGGTGAACAGGAGTGGGATTTATATGTGTCAAAGGAAAGGGTGATTATACAACACTGTATAAATTGAAGTGAAGGAAGATTATAGATGTATGAAAGGGAATTGAAGGATAGTATGTCACTATAAGAGCAAACATTTAACGACCCTAGAATTACATGGTTTGATCTTGTATGTAAAACCTATTACGTTAGAACCTTGTAATTCTAGGGTGGTGATTTGTAAAATTCTGAACTATGGAGCCATCTAGTGTGATATCTGTGTGAGATAGATAAGTTTAAAAACATTTTGAGATATCATTTTTAATTACAAAACTTTAATATAAAAATTAATGTGATTGGTAAGCACTCATATTAATTATATTACATTTAGAGGTAAAATTTAGACCATTTTTAAAGTTGAAATAATTTCTTGTAATCATGATCACATTTAGAACACTAAATTGAGATTCATCCATCTCTTAAGCACTTGCATAATAAGAAATGCATTTGTATTATGAATGTTGATTGTGTGCACCCCAACAATGGATCCTTCAGATTTGACCCTGGTAATCATATATTAATAGTAAACATTTTAATTAAAAACAATTTTGGTCTTTTTATAAATAATCTGTGCAAATTGTAATTTTTATTAAAAACTAAACATTTGTTCTTCCCTCAGTGACATTATTAAAAACAGACTATCAGCTTTTCAAGTGCTTCAAGTGCTCATAAAATTCAATTAACAAACAAAAAATGTTTAATGATCAAACTGTAGATAAAAGCTTGCTCTTGATTGGTCAAATTACACTCACTTACAGTTACTTATTGCCATGTTTACATAGGACTTTCTTCCTATATGCTACTTTGTGTCAGACATGGCTGAATGTATATATAATATTATGTATGTACTATGGAACCTTTATAATATGATTTAGTTCAAACATATTGCTATCTGTTTCTTCATTTAGATTGTGTTAATTGTGTTAATCAAATGTTCAAATGAACTTAGACGCAAATTTAAACACACAATCTAAACCAAATATTGGACTATTTAAAGATGATGTATTATGAAAATTGTAGTCTAATTTTTTTTTTTCTGGGATCATTAACCATGACAATGCTTCAGACTCCATGTGTTTCTATGTAATGTGTTACAGTACTTTTATTAAATATTGGTATGCTAGATGACTTTTATATATAATTTTTACTGCTTGTAGAAACCATATCCTGAGGGCAGCCGCTGTAGTACAGCCTTCTTCCAATGTAATAAAGTATTTAAATAAACTTACCTAATAAAACATTAATCGAAATGTCCTGTAATTTTCACAAATATGTTTTCAATGGTTGCAAGATAACTGAATATATCAACCATAATAATAACTCTAAGAGGTAAATAAATAGTGGGGATCAGTATATAGGTACTACTAATGGTATATTTTGTCTAAATGTATAATATTTCAATGTTTTTGTACAAACACAAATCAATTTCGAAGAATTTCTATTCTTATCAAAACTTAAGAATCTAAAGCAAAATGAAATAAATCTGGTAGGTGTGTTAGCTGACTCAATATATTAGCCAACCCCAATCTTTCTGAGTCAAAAACTACGCTAAAAATAATGTGATTATCCAAAGAAAAGCTGACCCAGGACTTTGATTAAATAACTACGGTCCAATCAGCTCATATAACAATGTACTGGTGTGATAATTTAGTTTAATCAACACTTAAACTACATGTATTAAAACATTCCAAGGTTGACTTTAGGATATGCAGCTTGATGAAGAACAAAATCTTTCTATATAAGATGATTTCCTTCTTATTAAACTTTTTTCGAGTCCCAAAATCTCAGCTTATACGTACTGATATATGGTAGCCATGTTATCATCGCAAAATTGTACAAAAGATAATCCCTATTTACAGCACTGTCAACTTAAACGCACTCTACTGTGTTAAAGTTCATATTTATTTTTCATATTGTATATTGTTTAAACGAATTGCAAATCAGCATTCTACAGAGATTCATTTTATAATATTTATTATCATTTAACCAAAGTATGACCCCCTCAATAGCCAATATTTACTTACTGTGCTGGGGGTTGTTAAATAAATATATTTTAATGTTAAGCATTTTACTATATGATATATGCAATTAACAGAATGCACCCCATAGTGAAGGAGAAGGTACATGTGTATTCCCAAAACAGAAAAAATACCAGTAACTGTACAAGAAAGAGAAAAGCCTTAAGCCACTCAAAAGCCACAAAAAGCCACAAACTAAAATATATCAAAATATAAAACATATGTATATTACATCTACTTTACAAATCTCATTCAGAATCAAATAATTTTTTCAAATACCAGCCTCCTGAAAAGGAACAAACCTTCTGAAATAGTCAAACATTTCCTTCATTAAGTATAACATCAAAGGCATAGTCCCACAGAATTTAAGGGGCTTTGAGCTCTAAATATTGATTACAAATGAAAGTTACATGCATTTGTTATACTAGAACTCGTTTTCATATTACGCAAGACATTTTAACTGAACCATGGTATAGGGAATTCCATGTCGAGTCGATAGATTTTTATCACATTTAAAAATGTAAAATTTCAAGGTAGGGACTCCTTATGTGGCAAAATAAATTGGTACGAAATGTTTTTGTAGCTACAAAAATATTCAGAAGCTTTAAAATAATGGTTAAAGGGGAATACCCGTCACATGACTCGAAATATATATGTCACACCTTCAACAGAAAAAACACATTATTTTTTTTTCTATTTATTTGATCATAATTCATTATTATTTTTAAAATATTGATAATAAGCGAGATGCGGTGGTTATGTAAGTAGTTGAATAAATTATTTCTATGGACAAATCAAATGTTTATGTTTGAAATTAATTCTTTGTTTGGAAATTAATTAGGTCACGGGTCCATGGGAGTATGCATTTAATATATATATACAAATGTATATATATATAAATCCTCCCCAAAACCAAAAAAAAAAGGGAAAAAAAGAGAGAAAAAACCCCACACCAACAACAATATCATAAATGAATGTATAGTTCAGGATTTCTGCTGGACAGTAAGTTGAGGATATGCCAATTCAAATTGGTAGATAGTGAAACCACACAGACATACCACTGACAAAACATTTGGCACAGTGTCTCTAAAATGAATTCTATTGGAAAAAAGTTGAAAAAAAGACATTACAAATGCTGTAATCTCAAGAATATGCATGATAATCCTTATATTTTTAATGATATGCCAAGGTTTATCCATTGTACCTCTTGATAGAAACCCTACTTAATGATGCCTCAGAACAAACAGATATCATCTGTTGGGTATCATACCACTGGTACTTTTGTTTGTATTTTTGTTTAACAACACCACTAGAGTACATTGATTTATTAATCATCTGCTATTGGATGTCAAACATTTGGTTATTTTGACACATAATCAAGTGGGAGCCAACCTCCAACAGGATTTGAACCACTGTAATCAGCTTGAGAGTCCGATTTTCTGCCTCCTGACCACAGAGGCTCACCTGATAATGGTACATGAATATGATATGATTTAAATAATTTCAATAGACAGAACAGATGTGTAAAAATACCCAACACATACATAATTAAAAATATAAATGTTATTAAATTATAGGTGAAGATATTTTTGCTTCTATCTACATAAAAGCGAATCACCACCATCCACTGCAAAATATCTAAACTGGCATGCAAAGGAAAAGTGAATGAAGTAGAATTTGTTAGTTGGGCTAACTACAGGTCACCCAGTGGCTTACGTTTTCGTTTTAGCCTATCTAGGGTTCTGTCACGATCTAACGTGCAATTGGAGGATATGTCCCCTGAAAGTGAAGTCAATAAATAGCAAACAAATTTTTATTTTATATTTCTCAAAAACTAAATTTTGCAGAAAAAATACAGAAGAATGCAAATGATGACTCTTAAGGTACAACATATATTGGTAATTATCAGATACAACATATATTGGTAATTATCAAAGTTGTATGTTTCAGTGAAACGTAAAGCCTACGAGTAATGTGACTGATCAAAATCGTCAGTGACATGACATCACAAACAATAATATGATGTAACAAACAATGACTCAATGTCCCTGTATTTCTAGAATCTTAAAAGGTGAAAGAACAATTACTAAAAGTTATGTTGGGTAATACATAGGATACTGACAAATAAACAATTATTAAGCTTAATATGAAATGGAATCTCATTTAATATCCTATAAATATCTGCTTGAAAAAGCTTCAAAATAATCCAGGCTATCTGAAAATTTGACAATACTGAATAAATTAAAACAAAAATATATTGGTGAATTTTATAATATTTACAAGATGTTTCTTTGCTTTTGCATAAAGTTTATCAGAATCGTTTCCAAACAAAATACAAAAACAATGATTACAGATAAATTTCCCAAATAATGTAAAAATGTGTTAAATTTAAATATGCTAACTAGTAGTCTTTTTTCAAATTGTTTTAAACAGGTTCTTCAGAATTTTGTAAATGATATTTTGTTCACCAACTGCTCATACAAATCTTGTTTTGAGTAACAAATTTACTGAATAATTATTGTTTACAGTATCTGATATCTTTTGGCATCAGAAATAAATATATCATGCAAATGCGAGATTGGTCTTTTTTCTTTCTTTTTTAACTTTCAGAGAATCTGCTATCTGTGGTTTCAAGCCAATTATTGTTATCCGGCTTTCCACAGATAATATAAACAAACTGAGACAGAAGCTCAAGGATCTAAAACAACAACAAAACCAGTGAAGTTGCCCATATATATCATTGGTTTTATTGTTGTTTATATACACGTAGTAGTATATATATTAACAAAATAAGGTTCATTTCTGTTGAAACAGACTTACACAAATTAGCAAGAGCTGATAACTTAAGTAATCATATTGTTTAAAATGAGAATGAAAAAAGGATAAGGGCTGGTATACAGCTTTTTAATAACAATCTTACTTCAAAGGTACCCAAAACTGTATTTTGGGCAATTTCATGAACAAGTGTTGAAATGTCATCAAATTTCATTAACCAAAAATGTTTAGCTAATCTATATAAAAACTAGTATGGCTAATTCAGCCATGGGATAGGAAAGCTGTACCAAACTCAATAGCATTAAAATGATTAAATTAAACAAATTAAATCAATTATACTTTTTTCTCTACAGAGCTGTGTGTATTATTTTACTTCTGTTCGTATCAGTATCCTTTATGTGAAAGGTATTGGCAGATTATTAACATCTGGTTAACCATATGAAGTCATCAAAGTTGTTAATTTAAAATAATTATTTAGTGAAAACAAGGTTTTGAAAAGTTTTCATGTTGTCATACAGTAGCTATGACCCTGCCAATTAATACAGTTTAAACTGTACATCTACTCCATTGCTACAAACCATTTCATAATGGGACATGCAAACAGATTGCAATACTGACTGTAAGAAAAATAATTAATGAGTTTTAATCTGTTTTATCAAACTACTGCATGCTGTTCTAAAATATATATTAAAATCATCAATTGGTTGAAACATACCCCCATATTCTGAACCATACGATGTTCCGTTTCGCAAGACCTGATTCCGCAATTCTGAAATTTCTGCATCTTTCACCGTCAGTCTGGTCTGAAGGTCTCCAATTTGTCTCTGAAAAGATAATACATATGCAATTCAAAATAAACTCCATCATTTACTAGAAAAGGCACTTTTAATTTCAGCTGTTTAACATGTCAATCAAGTATAACAATTACATAAATTATAATACAAACACAGGCAGAACAAAATCAGTTATATCACCAGAAATCATTATTGTTGCTCCAGCCATCTTTTTCAAAAGCAATTTTGTTTTCATTCTCCTTCTAGCTTTGAAGGTTTACTAAATTATTGGGTTGCCTTGGATTTCAAGGTGTATATATCTACCAGCATAGGCTATAAAGAATCAATTAGTCTACATTGCAAGTTTAAGACAATCCATTTGGTTATTTATTGTTCCAGCCAGTGGTAAATAAATGATATAACAAATATTGTGGTGTATGCCTCCCGTTTGTAGGACAGTGCACATAAAGGCCTCCTTACTACATATACTAATCAGAAAGACTGTCAGAAATACTGGAGTTTGACACCTAATAGCTTCTGATTAACCAACATTCTGGGAGATCATTAAACAGAACTTTCCTTTCTTTAATTTTAACACCAGTGTCTATAGTGGGAGTTTCAAACAAGAGCAGAAACATACAGAAATACCCTAACGTTTCCAGTGATTAACAAATTCACTTTGAACCATAATACCAGTCTTTCATGAACATCAAAAACCAATGCAGGATCATATAAAAAAAATGCCTGAAAATTCCCTATAATTATTTACTACATGTAGCTGATGATTAACAAATTATCTTAAGTGTTTATTGTGTCTCAAACCAATGCAGGATCATGGAGAAGAAATGCCCTAACATTTCCTGTTTACAGTGCTTAACAAATTCACTTTGAACCATAATACTAGTGCCTTTCACAAACATAAAATAAACAGTGCAGAATCATTAAAAAAATGCCCAAATATTTCCTATAATTATTTACAGTTGATGATTTAACAAATTATCTTTTTTCATATAATTATTTACAGGCTGATAGTTAACAAATTCATTTTGAACCATAATACCAGTGTTTTTCATGAATATTAAAAACCAATTCAGAACCATATAAAAAAACATTATATGTTCAAATATTTCCTGTAATTATTTACAAGCTGATGATAAACAAATTCTCTTTACTGAGTCATGGAGAAGACTCACAAACATTTCCTATAATTGTTTCCAGCAGAACAGTTGCAGTATTTCACAAATACCACCATTCATAAATAAACACCTGGTAATTTGTAACTTACAAAACATTTATTGGTTATGGCAACTTTTAGCTTTACAACCATGCACCAAGAAAGCAATTTGTCATTAGTTCTAAATGCAAAGTAGTTTCTTGGCTCAAGAACTGAAACTCACACTACCTGCCAAGCAAACTGACCAATTATTCTCGTAAAGTTTTGTATCTTCTAATTATCCTCTAACAGTTCGGTCTTAAATCAGTAGTGATTATTTAACTATTTACTATTAAGACTGGCATCAGTATTAACACCAATCAAGACCATATTTTCAAAGATGAATTTCTACATCATGAAACAAACAGTATATTTGGGTGCATGTCAGAAAATGGTTACCACAAAAAGGTGAATCTGTTACGTCTCAAACAAATTTCTTGAGGTTATTTGAATTTTTTTTCAGTAAATACTGACATTATTCTGAAAAATAAACATAATAAGCCAAGTTTTTTTTTTTTTTTTAAACTACTTGCATGTGGGCTTGTTTAGAGAGAAAACAGTTTGTTTGTTTGTTTGTTTACGGTCGGGGGGGCGCGCGGCGGG
>JAULBS010087508.1:0-17983 GCA_032355785.1 Symmetromphalus regularis | reverse complement strand
TTACAATCCGAGTTTTTAAAAATCCCTTTCCCGGCCAAAGCCTTCAAAATATAATAGAACCCCCTGTGTACTTGGGTATATTTGCGCTAAGACCACATGGATAAGTGTTACATTGATGTCATAAAGAGAAATACTGGTAAAGATTATTATGTAGTTATTTTATTTCAATTTTTCGAAGCAAAAAGTGGGGATTTACGCCCATGCTGACTATCTTTGGTCATATATGACAGACTGTGAAAGCGTCATTTAACCTAAGATCTGTATACTATCATATTGTGATAGGAAATACTTACCTATCGAAGAAATGTTGAAATTAAAGCGATCTAAAAAGGTTAAGGTAATTTTATCCAGACATTTATTGAAGAGATCAGAAAGCTGGCCTGTTATTAGATACAATTCATTAATAGAAGTTACTAATATATTATGACGAATGTTCGAATCGCAGTGTCTACAGACTGTCATTACTACAGTGAAATGTCCTCAGCGCTAATGATTACACTGAACAATTATTTTACTCATTTTCGCAAAAGCAGTTCCATGAAGGTAGGGTGGGATTCTTAGGGGCTTACTGGCCCTTTCTGAGCCCAGATTATCATTTGGTCATATGCAACTTTGAAAATATTGCAACGTTTTTTCTTCTTCTGTATCGAAGACTAGAGCGTTCAACTTGCAAGTAGTAGTAGTAGTAGTTGTAGTCGTAGTCGTAGTAGTAGTAGTAGTAGTAGTTGTAGTAGTAGTAGTAGTTGTAGTAGTAGTAGTTGTAGTAGTCGTAGTCGTAGTAGTAGTAGTAGTAATTGTAGTTGTAGTAGTCGTAGTAGTAGTAGTTGTAGTTGTAGTAGTGGTAGTAGTAGTAGTTGTTGTAGTAGTAGTCGTAGTAGTAGTAGTAGTAGTAGTAGTAGTTGTTGTTGTTGTATAAAATGAAATAAAATGAAATAAAAACAAAAAATAAAAATATGAAAAAAGAAGAAAAAAGAAGAAACACTAGCACATCTTTCAGGTAGCAGTCTACCTAATAACATCACATCTTGGTCAAAAGTCGGTGTACTCCACTTTTTATAGGACATTAAAGTGTTCTAACCAGGATTTGAGGAGGGGAGGGTGCACTCTTATTATTAGGGCACTTTCAACGCGAATATGTTTTTTTAAAGGCACATACGTATTGTATTTTTATACTGCCAGACTACTAAAGGGGATCGAACTGACAATCCGTCGCATCTCAGGCGAACGCTTTACCTATTGAGCTATATGCCACTTTCCAGAGCAGAATAACCGTTGATTAAACAAAGTGTAAGGATGTCATTCTGCAGTTGCCCACTTTGGCTTATTTCTCGTTCCAGCCAGTTTTCCACAACTGGTATAACAAAGGTTGTGATGTTCTCGTTTCTGTGGGAAAGCGCACTTAAAAGATAATTTGCTGCTTATCAGAGTGTAGCCTAGGTAGAGAAGCAAAATTCTTCTGAAGACTAGGAGTCGCAAATACCGGTTATGAAAGATAAAAGATTCCTTCCTGCTAATAGAACAGAGTAACCTATGTGGCGGTAGCGGTGTCTCAAAACGCTATAATATTAGGTCTGACACCTAATATTTGCCAGTGGCGGATGCAAAAAATCTATTTGAGGGGGGGCGGGGTGGGCAATAATATGATGCCAGATTCTTTAACGTTAAAGTAAATAAATAAATAATAATTTTTTTAAATGCTATAATTGCTAAATTTAGATTGCCCGGGCCCCTTTGGACCCCGCTTTTTTTCTCAAGTGACTGCAGAATGAACAATGTGACGAGGCCCCATTAAACAAACATTCCTTTCCTTTTATAAATCAATCTTTAATAAAAGAAAAGTTTGTTTTATTCAACGACGCCTCTAGAGCACATTGATTTTTACCTTATAATCAGCTATTGAACTTCAATCATATGGTCATTCTGACATATGTTTTAGAGGAAACCCGCTGCCGCCACATAGGCTACCAGTTCCGATAACCAGGGATCTTTTATATGCACCTTCCCACAGACAGGACAACACATACCACGGCCTTTGATGAATCACTTGTGGACCACTGGTTGGAACGGAAAATATCCCAAACTGCAAATGGGTGCAATGCGAAGGATCGATGAGGCGACCGACCGATTCACAGACGGACACGCTACCGTTTGAGCTACATCCCACTCTCTCAAACTTTGGTGGACAGATAAATGTTAAATATCGATTACATTAAGTATGTATAGTTAGATTAGAGAAGTGACTGATTTAATTTATCTTTGTTTATGATACATTTTCCTAATTTCCTTCAATTCTGCCTGGCACGTGAACTTATAAACTCGTGACGTAAACATTTGGAGAAAATGCTGCTCTATTGTACTTAGTAGATTATATTTGTGTTATTCCAAACCATATCAAATGTCTAACTCTAACATTGCGTTCCCTGTGTAAACATGCTGTAATGGATTTTAGTATAATAATGTTAGATACAAGCTAGGCAGGTGCGAATTTCTGAAAGAGGTGGGGGGGGGGGGGTATTCCAAATATAATTGGGAAAAATGGTTAATTTTCATGTTCTTCCAAATGTAAAAAAAAAATATATAATTTTTTTTTTAGGAAAGGGGGTCCGGACCCCCTGGATCCCCCTTTGGATCCGCTACTGCTACAGTCTAATCTGAAATAACAAGTAATAGATGGGTTGGTTTTACTCAGGGTCGGTTTTAATCCAGTTGGACCAATTGCTCCCAAATGGGTCATGCGCTATGGTAATCTGCTCTAGTCTTATTAGGGAGCGGGATCTAGCTCAAATGGTAAAGCGTCCGCCTGTGAAGCTGTCGGTCGTCGGGTCGATCCTTCTCAGTAGACCTATGTGCAGTTTGGGCTATATTCCGTTTCAACCAGTGGTCCGCAACTGGTTCACCAAAGGCCGTGGTATGTGCTGTCCTGTCTGTAGGACAGTAAATATAAAAGATCCCTTGCTGCTTATCGAAAAGCGTAGCCAATATGGCGGCAGCGGGTTTCCTCTAAAACATATGTCAGAATGATTGACGTCCAATAGCCGATGATAAGATAAAAATCAATGTGCTCTAGAGGCGTCGTTAAATAAAACAAACTTTACTTGTGTATTCTACCCACAATTATATTTATTCACGGAGCGAGTCATCTCTGGCAATTCCAGTACCTAATTGCCCCAGATTTCATTCAAGATCTAGCTCTGATCAATTAAATTGGTTTTTTATTTCCCTCTAATACACGTGGCGAGAGTTACAGCCTGAAGACAGTGTGCAATTAAATCTTGACTTTTTTTTTCTTGAATTTTCATGGTGCTAGATTTTCCCACAGGAATTTTATTATAGTACAGACTTCAACAGATTTTAGCTAAGGGTAATATTGTTTTGTTAAAATTTAATCCTTTTATTAGTATTTTATTTTTTGTTAGTAAGAGCGTGTGTGAACATGTTATGGTTGTATTCAACCCAGAACACAATTTCCATAATTGTAAAAATAAATATTGTAATATTACTTTTGGAGTTGGTCTGCACGTTTTAATGGCGAATCTAGCAAGCGGAACGTAGATCCATGCATCTTTTTGGGAATTGTAAATGCGTTAAATGTAACAGTAACATTTTACAGAACTTTGAATTCGGTATATTAGAGGAAAAAACACTTTAAAACAATACTATATGTTCCATTTTGAGTGAGTCCACCCCTCCCCCCCAAAAAAAAATTAATAATATATAAATAAAGTTTTTAAAATAATGACAAAAATAATTATAAAGAAATAATAAAATTAGAATAAAACAAAACAAATAAATAAAATTAAATAAATAAAGATCCTGGTTCCGCTTTTAGGTTTAATATTATTTTTATATTGAGAAACAAAATCCGATAAGAACAACATCTATCACAGTAGCGGATCCAGGGAGTACAGGATTCTCGAATTTTAAAAAAAAAATTCCGCGAGGAAGGACGTTAAAATTAACCATGATCCATCACATTTGGACCCACCCTTTCAGAAATACTGCATCCGCGTCTGTATCTTGATTTTACATCAACTTGGTTGAAAATAACAATTATCAAATCTACTGATCAGGCCCGCTATCAATTTCAACATACATTTTCTACATAATCACTTTAATAGATATTTCACTAAGAGATCCATTAGTGCTGTGTGCGTTATCGTGAATACTGACCAGGAAAATAATGTGAAATTAAACGGTCAATGAGGAAATATATAGTATTAAATAGTATACATTGTCCAGCAGCAAGGGTCAGAGAGGTTAGCAGCAATTTATCATCATTTATAACAATATGCATGAGACATGTTAGCAAAATATGCATTAGACTAATTTGGGAGAAACAGGATATTTCACAGCATTAATGTGTATCTGTCAACCACAAATAGATTTAATGGTATACCATAGATTGTCCAATAATTTAACTTCCTTTAGCTATAAAACAAAGAATGTAACCACACCATATGCTCAACACATTATTGTACATGCATATACAGACAGACAGACAAACAGACAGACAGATACATAGGATACTCTTTCCGATAAGCAGCAAAGGGTGTTATATGCACCACGGCCTTTGATGAACCAATTGTGAACCACTGGTGAACGGAAAATAGCCCCAACTGCAAATGTGTCTACTGAGAAGAATCGATCCGATGACCGATCGCTTCACAGGCGGAAACGCTACCGCTTGAGCTAAATCCCGCTCCTTAATGATAATGAATGCTGTGCTTATTATATAACTTCGATAAGGCAGGATAGGTATAACTTTCGCAAACACTTGGCAACGTCACCGATATTAATGCAAATGTGCATGTCATGTTTTTTTCAGTGAGTTCTTGCCTTTTTAAGTACATTCTTTCTATTTTCAGTAAGTGCATATTCTTGCTATATTTAGTATGTTCTTGTGGTTTTAATGTTTTTGTTATTTGTACGATTTAGTTTTTTCAGGTTTTCAATATCTTCTTGCTAAATTTAGCGTGTTCTTGTTATTTGTTCCATGTTCTTTTTCAGGTTTTCAATAAGCTCTTGCGGTTTCTATTATTGCTATTATTAATGATTTAAAATTGTTGTTGTTTTGAAGTGCATTTCCGTTTTCTATTGTTGTTTTTTGCAGTTTTTAAGTGCATACTCATTTCCTATTTTAGCAGTTTCTTCTCTTTTTGTGTTTTCGTGAAACTGATATTATCGTGTTTCGCTTTAATGGATATAGAACGGCAATTTAAAACCATTACGTTCTATAAATTATAAATAAGTTTGATAATCAGTGGTAATTTAAACTATTTTTACGACTCTCCTGCAAAAGTGGAATATTCTTATAGCTCATGCTTGAATACTATCAGTTAAGCTCTTGTATAGGAAATAAAAACAAAATATTCATGATAAAATATTATATTATATTCTCAATATGCTTAGCATACACCTATTAATGGCAGAAATTCTGGAATTAGATATCATAAATTGCGTACGTGTTTGTTGCCAGTGGACCATCACTGTGACCATCCTATGATATTCAATATTTCAATATGCAAACTTTCTTTTTTGGTTGAGTATTTATAAATAGACAGGGCTATCTTCCGTTCCAACCAGTGGTCCACAACTGGTTTATCAAAGGCCGTGGTATGTGCTGTCCTGTCTGTGGGACAGTGCATATAAAAGAGTAGCAGCGGCGGGTTTCCTCTAAAAACATATGTCAGAATGACCATATGATTGATGTCCAATAGCCGATGATATGAAAAATCAATGTGCTCTAGAGGCGTCGTTAAATAAAACAAACTTTACTTTTTTTTATAAATAGACCGTTCTAAATCGCAAGACAAATTGGTAGCATGCGCGACATTTTACAAAAGGTTGAAAAAAAATCACACAGAGCGCAGTAAATGATTTTCTTTTATTAATTTTGTTATTCCCAAAATAGTGATTTTCTTAAATTATTTATAGTTGAACATCGTATAGATGCAGTTAATATTATCGCCTCTAGGTCAAGAGATAATAATAGAATAGAAAATAGCTTCTATCATTATTTTCCTAGTTAGCATCTAACTATACAATAATTATGTGAATAATGAAATTGCTCAACATAATTATACCTATTAATGCATCTAATATTTTTTGTTTGTTTGTTTCGTTCAACTGAGATTTGATCTCAGTACCACTGCACCGCCAGAACCGGTGCAGCCAAAGTAAAGTTTGTTTTATTTAACGACGCCTCTAGAGCACATTGATTTTTACCTTATCATCGGCTATTGGACATCAGTCATATGATCATTCTGACATATTTATTTAGAGGAAACCCGCTGCCGCCACATAGGCGATTCTCTTTCCGGTAAGCAGCAAAGGGTCTTTTATATGCACTTTCCCACAGATAGGACGGTACATACCACTGCCTTTTGATGAACCAGTTGTGGACCACTGGTTGGAACGGAAAATAGCACAAACTGCAAATGGGTCTATTGAGAAGGATCGATACAGGTGAAGCCGAGACTAATGTGAGATGATAAGATGAAAATAAAAGTGCTCTAGAGGCGTCGTTAAATAAAACACATTTTACTTTACCAAGAATAATGTTTTATATGATTTATCAAAATACAGAATGATGAGTTTGATTTAAAATCATCCATGCAGGAAATGAAGTAAAGTCAGAAATCATGTCATAAAACACCGCATCGTTGCCTCATCTGATGTATCACGCGTCATCCTGGTACGACAACTATATGAGTTATCAAACTACAGAATGACGAGTCTGATTTAAAATCATCCATGCACAGTACCATAGATTTTTGTATGCATTTCGATGTTATTTCTTTGTCATAACACGTTGTACAATTTCTCACAATATCAGAAGAGGCATAGGAATAGCATTAAAACAATTATAGTTAGTTGGCAATCATTCAGCTACAAAATATTTATATGTCGGCCACTAATATTTTTAGCTATGCAACTTTAAACCTACACCCCGTGTAACGTCCCTTTTTTGTGCACACCAAAAGTCATAACATACACAATGGTTCCAATTTTATACTTTTAGCAATAATAGTCTTGCGAAGACTGTGTCAGTAGATCAACATATAGCTAATTTGCATGTATCACTTGTAAAAATTGTTCACCTGCATTGCTGTAGTGTTTATATTAATGACTGAAAACAGAACTATTTCTTAACGGACTATATTATACATGCTACAATTAGGGTCATCCATTTTTTCATTTTCACGAGCGTACAAAACGTACTCTTTTTTCCGGACCTCCTCCCTCCCCACCCCCACCCCCTAAAAAAACGTTCAAACTGAAAAAAAAAAGAAGATGATTTCTAAATAGTATTATCGTCATTTTGTATTATTTTGAAAAGCGTACGTGTCCCTTTAATTCCCTCACCCCTAAAGTACATCATACCTGTATACAGTTATCTTAATAGACGCTGAAATACAATCATATTGTTTACTGACGCCGCTGCTGAGGCATAAGACGGTGACCGTGTTTATATTTTGGAAGTGGTTCATGATCACATGCAAACGCTTTTATGAAACGCATACTCCCACGGACTCTTGACGTAATTAATTTCCAAACAAAGAATTAATTTTAAATAGAAACATTTGATTTGTCCATTGAAATACTTCAGTCAACTACTTACATAACCACCGCATCTAGCTTATTATCAATATTTTAAAAAATAATGAATTATGCTCACGGACAAATAAATCGAAAACAAATAACGGGTTCCCCCCCCCCCCCTTGAAGGTGTGACGCATATATTTTGAGTCACGTGACGGGTATTCCCCCGTTAGCGGTTATTTTAAAACTTCTGAATATTTTGGTAGCTGCAAAAATATTCCGTACTAATTTATTTCGCCCCACGAGGAGTTCCGATTTTGAAATTTGAATTTTTTAAATGTGATAAAATCGATCGACTCGACATGGAATTCCCTATACCATGGTTCAGTTAAAATGTCTTGCGTGGTATGAAAACGAGATCTAGTATAACAAATACATGTAAGTTTCATTCGTAATCAATATTTAGAGAACAAAGCCCCTTAAATTCCTTGGGACTATGCCTTTAAACATTTTCTTAGGACTCTTGGGTTGTGTTAAAATATGATCTTGCTTATGATTATTCAGCAGCTTTTACTATAAATATATAAACAAACAATTCTAAACCGCCAAATAAATTGGTAGCACGCAGGACATTTTACAAAACATTAAAAAAAATCTCACAAGAGCGCAGTAAATGATTTTCTTTATTTGTTATTCCCAAAATAGTGATTTTCTTAAATTATTTATAGTTGAACGCCTCATAGATGTAGTTAATATTATCGCCTCTAGGTAAAGAGATAATAATAGAATAGAAAATAGCTTCCATCATTATTTTCCGAGTTAGCACAAAGAATATATATATTTTTCTTTTTATTGTCATTCTGTTTTACGATCTTGTTGCCGCTAGGTTGGCATTTCTTAATTGTCACTTAAGTCAATTAACTGGTAAATATTTCATTTCAATCATTTCTCCCCATTACGTCATTTGTTTGTATTACGTTTGCCTATTCTCGTGCCTTAATGCATATCGTCTGAAGCATTGCCAGCAATCGTAAATCTGATTTGTACACGTATAGTCTATTTTGTCTGAAATTACATTTCTATGCCTTCTTTTAAACCAGTCTTTTAGTAGTGGTGTCTATTTTTGAATTATATTTGTGTATATTCTATGAAGAATTCCTGTTGTCATCCTGTCACTATGAATTTTATTTTTGTTAAAAATCCTGATATGCTTTCGTTTGACGGCCTGAGTGAATTTAAGAAAGTTTAAAAGTTTCAAAAACAAAATGTATTCATAAAATCAAGGGCGAAAATCCGTTCCTGAAAGTGGGGGGTGGTGGGGTGGAGACGGAACATACCCTTGTCCAAAAAGTAGGGGGGACGGACCATCCCGCTGCCCCCTCCCAACATTATATACCACTTGTGTACTTCGGTATATTTACGCTAAGACGACATAGTTAAGTGTTACATTGATACAATAAAGAGAAATACTGGTAAATATTATTATTTAGGCATTTTAATTTTAAATTCACTGAAAGTTTTAGTTTTTCCAAGCAAAAAGTGGTGGGATAATTATATAACTTGTTAAATCATAATGTACATATATAGGTGTCCCCCCTTGTCAAAAAGGGGGGAGGGGGAGGGCGTGATAACATACCTGTGATGAAACAGTGACGTGTGTTGCTAATCCAATTACAGGTTTCATAATCCCTGCAAGGTCGATTAACACATCCAGCCTTGTTAGACTACAAAATGGAAGCAAAAAAACCAAACAAACAACATTAGTACATTATACGTATTTCAGAAACAATATCTCAACACTTCATGCTAGTGACAAAATCTCTCGAAAGGTTTCAACAAATTTAATAATAGGCCATTTTAGGATAACACGCATTACTATTACAGTCCCGTAGGAACCAGGAACTGGGTGGCAAGTGCCCTCACCGGCATCACACCTGTGAGCCGGCCTCCGTGGCGCAGTGGTTAAGCTATCGGACTCGAGGTTGGTAGGTACTGATATCAAATCTCAGTCAAGGCATGGGATTTTTAATCTGAGTATTGGCTCAATCCCAGAGTGAGTGCTCAGCAAAGCTCACTGGGTAGGTGTATACCATTTACACCGACCAGTGGTCCACAACTGGTTTAACAATGGCCGAGGTATGTGCAATTCTGTTTGTGGGATAGTGCATTTAAAAGATCCCTTGCTGTTTATCGAAAAGCAGCGGGTTTCGTGTCTCCTACTAACATTAACCTCTGTCCTGGACAGACAGCACAGGAATCCGAGTTGTGTGCCTAGGACAGCGTGCTTGAAACTTAATTGGATATAAGCATGAAAATAAATACAACCAACCCACCTTGTTGATAACAGTTGTCACATTAGTGTGGCTGTAACAGGTTTTTGTTTCTCCTACTAACCTTCATCCTGGACAAACAGCACAGGAAGCTGAGCTGTGTGCCCAGGACAGTGTACTTGAACCTTAATTGGATATTATAAGCATAAAATGGGTACAACTAATTTAATAGTCACAATTAAAACAATTGTTAAAACTTCAATAACCATTTTGAAATGTATAAATATATGATTTTATTATTTAATTTAGTCATATTTCTGAAATGTATAAACTTGTAAGCTACACTGAGTCAGTTTTACTTAGAACTGTTTATTTTCAATAAAGTCAAATTCAAAACATGAGTGTCAGACAAAATGACAGACAAATTTAATTTTGTGTCTGTCAGATCTTGTTAAAAGATTTTACACGTGTTTATATCTACATATTTAAACACTGTCGGATCTTCCAAAAAGACAAAAGTTTTCTGCCTATTTCCAGCCTGTATGGGGTGCGGGATGTAGCTCAAATGGTAGGGTGTCTGCCTGTTAACCAGTCCGTCATTGGATTGATCCTTCTTAGTGGACCCATTTATAGTTTAGGCTATTTTCTGTTCCATCCAGTGGTCCACAACTGGTTCATCAAACGCTGTGGTATATGCTGTCCTGTCTGTGGGACGGTGCATATAAAAGAACCCTTGCCTATGTGGTGGCAGCAGGTTTCATCTAAATAAATATGTCAGAATGACCGTATTATTGACGTGCAATAGCCGATGATAAGAAAAAAATCAATGTGCTCTAGAGCCGTCGTTAAATAAAAACAAAACAAAAACAGCCTGTATGTTTAGTGCACACTCTCACTCTAAGTTCCTCTCTACCACTGACCGGAACTGATCCAATCACTCGTATACTCCAATCATGTATTGTATTTTGTTTTTAAGATTTTCAACAGTAAAACAGCAGAGTTGATTACATACCATCAGACAGAAATCACACAACTTTTCCCAAAAGAAGGGTAAGTATTTGATTGTCCTAGTATTAAAATGTTTAATCATTTAATTAAATACATTATATGTATCCTTGTATTAATTTTGGAGGTGGGGTGGTGTCCAAAAGTAGTCGCAACCAAATTATAACAAGAAGAAATAAAAAAATTTGGTCAAAATGATGGTAGGGGTTAATGAATCTACCAGTTCTGTTCTAAAAATAATTGTGTTTTCTGGATCTTTCAAAATTAAACTAATCTAAGTATCTGATCCGAGGATGATAACCATAGTAACAAAAAAAAAAAATCTTTAAAAATTTCGAAAAAAATAAAATAAAAAAAAATTAATATGAATTTTTGAAAAACTTTCTGCTGTATTATTTAACATCAGGCATTTCAGAAACACTTATTGTTTGGGTGTTAGATATTTCTAAATATAATTGTATTATTATGATTATAGAAAGTTTTATTATTGTTTCAGTTGGGTGGAAGCTGATCCATATGAGATTTTGAGTTCAGTGACAACATGTATCGAGAAAGCCGTACAGAATCTGAAAGCACTCAACATCCCAGAAAGTGACATCAAGTGTATGTTAGGCCACACTTTTTATAGTTTTGATTATTATGTTTTGAAATAATATTCCCAAATTTCTGGCAAATAAAAGATAAAAATAAGGAACTTGTTTTTGTTTAGTAGGTAATGTACACAGCAAAACAAGTGAACGAAACACACAAACGTGCTTTACAACTCAAACATTGTTTTCTGTTTTCCGACACGTTCCTGTTGTGGAAAAACATGTTTTTGGGTGCCGTGTGCGTTAGGCTTTAGCTATGTGCAACATGATTGATGGGCACTGACATGACATTTATTTAATTAAATAGGCCTTCGATAAAATATGTAATTCTCAACAGAAAGATTTTAATTTTTTATTCGTTCCAGCAAATGTCATTGATCAATAGCAAAATTTAAATAATAATTTTATTTTGTTTTTATTCTGTTTTTGCTAAAATGCATGTTGGTAGTTCAAAATAAAGAAAAAGATAAATAACCGGCCATACTGTGTCAGAAACTTACGTTATTGTGTCTGTGTAGTTGTCACATTGCATGCATTAATTTTATGATTTATGGTACCTTTTGTTTTTTAAAATTATATCTTTCCAACAGGTATTGGAATTACAAATCAAAGGGAGACAACTATTGTGTGGGACAAGGTTACCGGAGAACCATTGTACAATGCTATTGGTAAAAATTTGTATATTTTAATTTAAACCATTGAATTCTAAAATTAAACTTGTTAATATGACTTACATATTATAATAACAAACAGAATATTATAATTTCATCAACATGAGTTGAAAATTAAATAACTTTTTAAAAACTATCAAAAATAGGTTCGAACAAATAATGAAATGTTATTTAATTACAATAAAAATTTGAGTATCCTCGTCATGTCAAATTACATCATACTAACTGTACTGGCTATGTCGCATGCACAGTTGAATCACATAGCACACTTAATGAAATCAGTGTTTAAGTTGTTGAATTTAGTAATGCAATCAAAACAATAATAAAAATTTACTCACCTGTATTTTGCAATAAAAACAATTTCTAATGTGTTATCAAATGTTATAATTAATTTGTTAGTGCCAAAATGCATCCTATTTTTGTGACTATCGCACGTAGCTGTCAAAACATATTCCCGCCAAAACGAATTCCATATTGTGATTGCAGATCAAACACAGATATGTTTGACCTAAGAGCTGCATGATTCCAATCGCTATTATGTGACACATCGCTTTTTAAAACATGACCTAATATTTGATTAAATCTAACAGTGGAAAAGAGTGGTAATCTACACTTGTGTCCCAAAAATATTTTTGTCTTCTTTTCTGTATATTTTTTACATCTGTGTGATCAAGACCTGTATTGCCAAAGTGTGTGGTGCGATATTTTAAAAGTCACAACCGTTGTTTATTTGGAAGTAACATACGTCACATTTTGGACAGAGGACACATTTCGTCACTTTAGGATACGTTTTGTTAATTATGTTAGTTTATTTTTTTCAGTGTGGCTAGATGCGAGGACGGCTTCCACCGTTAAAGAACTTATTGCCAAGAGCTCCCAGAAAAACAAAAACTCTCTTCGTGTAAGTAGTCTCAAGTCAATAGTTCAGTATGTTATACACCTTCAACCCCTGTAATTTAAAAAATGTCCTCTGCAAAATAAATTCTGTGGAGAAATAGTATCCATGGGATTTTTCATGACAATTTTAACATTCACATGTTTCTAACTCTGAGTTTGCTTTTTAAAAAAAACGCCATAATAAAAATTGAGTCTATGGCAAAGAAAGTGGTGCAGAAAATGAAAAACTTTTAATTTAGGGTCGACAAAAAATAATAAGACTCCGACCTAATTATGTTATTATTTTCTTACAGTCACTGTGTGGTCTTCCTCTAAGCACTTACTTCAGCGCGGTGAAGTTACACTGGCTTCTCTCAAACTGTGAAAAAGTACAAGAAGCCATCAAGAATGGCAGATGTTTGTTTGGGACAGTGGACACCTGGCTGCTGTGGGTAAGTGTGTTAGATACAGACCTGCCTACCTTTCCAGTTTCTCTGTAATATTTCCGGACAAACACCACAAACTATGGCATTCCGGCCATACAGTCAAACTTTCCACTGGCTAACCGAGTCGTCTAGATTTTTATTAATTTATTTTTTTATTATTATTTTTATTAATTTTTTTATGTTGTCGGATTTAGGTTTGTGACATTGCGCAATTCAAGGTTTTGCATTTCCATTTCCTGTAAAAACATTTTGCACCAAACTTGAAAGCTGAAACGTAATGATGAGTAAAAGAACGAGCAAAGGACCATGACTAGGTTCAAAGAACAATTCAGTTGTCACATGTGACGCATTCCTGACAGGACCCTTAGATTTCCCCGAGAAATCATGTTTATGGGCCTTTGATTCCTGAAAGGGTTTTATGTGGGTAGACAGATCTGTAAATGTATCAAATAAATCAGTGGTCTCCCCAGTATTCAGGAAAGGAATGGAGGGTATCGGTAGAGCTAGTTCCACTTATAGGAAGGGATAGAGGGAATCGGTAGAGCAGGGAATCAGTAGAGCTAGTTCCACTTATAGGAAGGAATGGAGGGAATTGGTTGAGCTAGTTCCACTTATTGGAAGGAATGGAGGGAATCGGTAGAGCTGGTTCCACTTATTGGAAGGAATGGAGGGAATCGGTAGAGCTGGTTCCACTTATAGGAAGGAATGGAGGGTATTGGTAGAGCTGGTTCCACTTATAGGAAGGGATGGAAGGAATCGGTAGAGCTAGTTCAGCTTTATTTGTTTAACTGAAACTGAATTTGGCCTCAGAATTTCTGACTAAATCAGCCAAATTGCTAATGATTTTTATGGTCCAGTTTAAAGTCTGCTATACTCAGAATTTCTGACTAAATCAGTCAAATTGATAATCATTTTTATGGTTCAGCTTAAACCCTGCTATACCCAGAAGTAAAGTTACTGTTAAAACAAAGATGCTGTTTGATATGACATGAAGTATAGTTATTCTACAAGCATCATAACATTCATCAAGTAGGTGTATTATTTCAGAACTTGACGGGTGGTATAAACGGAGGAAAACACTTCACAGACGTCACAAATGCTAGTCGTACGATGTTGATGAATTTGCAGACTTTACAGTGGGATGCTGACCTGTGCAAGTAATTACTTATCTTCAAACTGTCAAATCATTATATATTAATCTTCATACAATATTAAACTGTCTGTCTATGAGAATTTCCCACTCCCACTGATTTGTGGTTTCTCGACTTTCAGGGATTGGTTTTGACACTTGTTGATATTATTCCAAATCTGTTGAGAAATGTAATTGACCATGTAATTTCTGCAATAAAGTGAACAAGCTATACACTCCCTCACAATGACCCTACTCACATGTGACGTAGTCCTATATATCTGACCATGTAAGTTCTGTAATAAAGTGAACAAGCTATACACTCCCTCACAATGACCTACTCACATGTGACATGTAGTCCTATATATCTGACCATGTAATTTCTGCAATAAAGTGAACAAGCTATATGCTCCCTCACAATAACCCTACTCACGTGACATGTAGTCCTATATATCTGACAGTGTAATTTCTGCTATAAAGTGAACAAGTTATACATTCCCTCGCATTAACCCTCCGTTTTAGATCTGACCTGTTCTCATCCTTGGCCTGTGTATTCCAATATAATCAGTTATAAGACTGGGGACTGTGATTTGATTTACCTGACTGTTACCTGAACACATTGATGATATACAAATCTTATGCCATACACTGGGTTTGTGTGTACTGGCTGGTCGCAGCACCTGAGAGACTGTTTATCACTTGTGATATTTTCAACAATCAACTGACACACGATGCTGAGATTTGTGACGCCAGTTTTGTATTGATGTATTGTTTGAAATGGTGTGCAAATTACTGCCACTGACAGGCTTTCTACCTCCAGACTGCCGATGATGTATTACCTTAATAAGACCAATGCCACATTATTATTTTTATCTGTTCACGTCTGCCCATAAGATACTTAATTTACTGTTTTCAAGTGCATGTGTGCGGGGTTAATATTTTGAAAGATCATGCATAGAATTTTGTTAGGTTTCATTTTTACAAACAAAAATAAATAAAAATAATAATAATAATAAATAAAAAGTAATATAAAATAATAATAATAATTTAAAAAAAATAAAAATAAAATAAATCTTTATTTATCAATTCCTGAAATTGCACTTTTTTGTAGAGGACTTCTTTTTTTTAAGGTGTATTTTTTCTTATTATTAAAAATAAAGTATGCTTGTGGACACTATTTCTCCACAGCATTTATAATGCCGTGGACATTTTCTTAATTGCAGGGAATGTACAATAATAACTTTACTGTAGTTTTAAGTCCCTTTCCTTGACACTATATCTGTTAAAATCATAAAATATTGATTTAATGTTTTTAATCATTCCATAAACATTATATTTGTTTAGACCTATTTAATATGGTATTGTTAATGGATTATTGATCTGAGATTAAAAGGAATCCATTAGGATTATAATTTTCCAGGCATTAATGTTATAAGACTTTTTCTTTCAAAAGTGGTCTATATATTTGCACTATTCATCCTGTGCTTTCTCATCAAACTTGCATTACATCAATTGTTGTTATCATAATAACATGTTTTCTCTTATTCTCTGGGTGTGACATGTTCACACAGATTGATTTGAGTCTAAGTCTGAACATATAAAGATTAAAAAAGTAAAGTTTGTTATATTTTTCTTAATTGCGGGGGTTGCATATGGTGTTCATCAATGTTTTTCATTTCAGGACAAATCAAGTTGTCTCGCCCCCCACTCTGCGAAGCACCTCCTGAATGATGATGATGACATCATACACGTGAACATCGGCTCAGGCTTGACAACAGCACACCTTGCCAGCCTGTTGGCCAAGACGCACAGCACTATTTGGGCATTCGGTTCCGACAGCGCCGCAGAAAACTACAGAATACACCACAACCTGGATCTTCTAGGGGCAAAAAGTAATACATGTATATTAAACGCATACTCCCACGGACCCTTGACCTAACTAATTTCCAAACAAAATTTTTATTTTAAATATAAAGATTTGATTTGTCCATAGAAATACTTCATTCAACTACTTACATAACCACTGCATCTAGCTTATTTTCAATATTTTAAAAATAATACTGAATTATGCTCACGGACAAATAAACAGAGAAAAAAATAACGTTTTTTTTTTTGTTCGTTGAAGGTGTGACGTATATATTTCGAGTTATGTGACCTTATTTTAAAACTGCAAAATATTTCTGTAGCTGCAAAAACATTTCATACCAATTTATTTTGCCCAACGAGGAGTTCCGATCTTGAAATTTGAAATTTTTAAATGTGAAAAAAATCTATCGACTCGACATGGAATTCCCTATGCCATGGTTCAGTTAAAATGTCTTCCGTGATATGAAAATGAGATCTAATATAACAAATGCATATAAGTTTCATTTGTAATCAATATTTAGAGCACAAAGCCTCTTAAATTCAATGGGACTATGCCTTTAATGTATATTTTAAATTTGTGCTATTGAAAATAGAATTTGGTTGTTCTAAATTAGCTATCTAGTAAGAAACAAATAAAATGTTATTTTAGGAACAAAGATATTTTATTATTATGGATAATAATTATAGTTATTACGGTAATTTAATATTACTAGGTAGTTTTTTGTTATTCAAGATATTAACATTGTTCTACAAACTGTGTTAAAGTATTGTTTAAGAGACATAAGTTTGGCATTACACTAATTAGCAGTGTTGGAAATTCATTGAGAATTGAGGTGGTCACCAGGGCTCTGAACTTTGAAAAGATGGTGGACCAACTGAAAAGATGGTGGACCAACTGAAAAGATGGTGGACCAACTGAAAAGTTGGTGTACCAACCTTTTCTTCAAGTATTGCCTACCTGCAAGTTGTTTATTAATGTTTTTTGTAAGGCAAGTGTGTGCCAAAAATAAACTCCAGAAATATAGGGTTCTCATTCATCCAAAAATATGGAGTCTGTGGACTAATGAGAGAAAATATGGAGTCCAAAACAAAATTTAGAGAATCCATTGTGAATTATGAAGAGTCAACATTTGATGTTGAAATTATATACCCAATACAATACGTCTATTGTCATGTACGACAACTGACAACACAAAAAATAATTGCAATTAAATATAGTTTTATTTCATAATCAAAGTTCATATTGATGTACATGTATGTTATTTTTGTTTCATTTAATTATTACAACTCAATTGATGCAGGTTTAAAGTTGCATAACTAAAATTATTAGTAGTCGACATATAAATATTTTGTAGTTGAATGATTACCATCTAATTAATAAATACTTTTCAAAAATGCTATTCCTATGCATCTTTTGATATTGTGAGAAAATTGTACATGTGTTATGACATAGAAATAGCATAGAAATATGTACAAAAATCTATGGTGTGCAACCTTCTCACCTTGTGACATTTGCCGCCATTTTTGTTTGATTTTTTTCAGTGATTATTGACACAATTAAAATAAATGTTTGCATCGCTGAATTACA